>BGPR01007726.1:24990-69076 GCA_013235015.1 Araneus ventricosus
AAAATCTGCACATTTCAGTGAAAGACAACCTGCAAAATCTGATCCTTCCACTCAATATTTTTATTCTCTTGTATCCCTTGATTAGAATTTTTTAATCTCTATGTACTTAGTACTCTCATAACCCCCTCCTCCTTTAAGCACCCTCCCACGCAAAGAAGTTCAGACTAATAATGTTAAGAGCTCAGATTAACTTAAATCAAACGTCTCTAATGAATTTAATAGCATTTGTAGTATATATTTTAGATTTTATTTCGGTTTTTAATACCGTTTGTTCAAAGACAAAGCAAATGAAAGCAGGTTTGAAATCATTTCGCATTTACTTACGATGAGGGCCAAAAATTACTCATCTTGATTATTATCTGTTCAAGGGGAAGAAAACCTCAATCCGATCCTTGATCTTGTTTATAGAGCTGGGAATTTTAAAATGAGGTTCAAATGAAGACATTCGTATCGAAATCACCTAGACCTAGTGCGAAGTCGTCTCGTGGCGTCGCTGCAATAACTCGAGTGTTGAGGCCGGAATCCCAATGGCCATTACCGCTCACGGCCCAACCCCTCCCGTAGGAGGCTCGCACCATCAGACTCCGCTTACTTATCTGGCGGCTTTTCATCCACGTACTCATGGTGCCCCCCAGTGGGCTTAAATGAAGACAAGTACGATCTCGTGTCTGGGGCTGTTTCAAGCTTGTATATAAAACACGCATCTCTACTAATAGTAAATGAGAATGTGTGTGTGTTGGCGCTCTACAGGGCAGACCACTGGACCTAGAGCTACCAAATTTGTCAAAACATACTTTGGAGGGTGGGAATGTGCACCTCGGAGCCCTTTTATTAATTAAAAATTAAGCGAAATTTTGGGGGTTTTCTTTAATAACTTCCGAAAATATTACAGCACAAAAACCATTTTCAAGCCATCTGAAAGTGCAAAACTTTTCAATGATGTCAATTTCGTTGCCGTACGATTTTTCCCTAATTTCAATAAATTTTTAGAAATATTTTTTGGCATAATTTACAACAATACTTTTCATTGTTGAAACGCAATTCAAATCGTTTTCGTTGTTTAAGGTGACATACGACTCTTAAACTTGAAAAAATGGGTGGAAAATTGTAATATCCGATACATTATATCTCTGAAACGATGCAATTCACAAACTCTCTTTTTTTCCTAAAAAATATCTGTTCTTTCTCTTATAGTACACACATTTTCAAACCTTTATATTCGTATGTATTTATTTGAGAGAGTAATAAATATGGGCATGATTTTTGGAGAAAAATGAGATAATCACCTGGATTACGGATAAAATATTGGTCTAAACACAATATTTTGGGTATCTAAGTAATCGACACAGTCTGTTTAAGAAACTGAACCACAATTTAGTAACATTTAAATGTAATTTCTATTGTATATACCAATTTAAAATAAAATGTTAAAAATAGTTAAAATTTCAACTTTTCTTTCCCCCCACAAACTTCTTTGACGAAAATATGTGCAGAAATTGTGGTTCAATTTGTAGAACATAGCACAATACATATTCAGTAAAAATTTTATTTAAAATTATTCAATAGTTTTTGAAATATTGTGCGCGCAATATCAAAAGAAACACATTTTGAGATACAGCGCTTTAAAGATATGGCACTTTTCAATGTTTACGTTGGACAGCTGATACATTCTCCTTCATAATTTTCATAATTATGGCGCATAGTTATTTTAACGCACATTGTTTTAAATTGTTCAAAACATACTGGGAAATAATATATATATATATATATTCATAAAATCGAACATTTTCAAAGTTTAACAGTCGTATGTCCCCTTAATCTCATTGTTGCAACACAATTCAAACCGTTTTCATTGTTTAAACAAACATTTATTTGCGTGTTTCACTGTCATTGTTGAAAGCTAAGGTAATATCTTAATGTTGAATACTATGTTTTAATCAGCATGTTTTCATCCAGCTAACACGTGGCAAGAACGTGTACGTTCTTGCCACGTCCATTCTTGTCCACGTGGCACGTGGCAAGAAGTAACATGTGCCGCCCCATTTAAAAGTTAAAATCAAATGCATATTTTGCGAGAGGAATAGGAGTGAAGTGGATGCCGACAATGTGCAATTTGATGTTGCCTGACACAGCCAGTCATTCGATTCTATTAGGTCAAACTACAAGCAGACAACGAACATAACAGGTGCAAAGCTACTGAAAGAACATGTGTTAAATGTCTATCACAATTTGTAATTTGAAATTGTAAAGAGAACCATGAATATCAATTATGCGTAAGAGATTTAATTGATATTATATTCCCGGCGAACAAGCTGGTCGCCGAAGACGGCTAGTAAGTAATATAAGCGTAGGACGAGATTGCTCTTTCCGTAAGTTCTGTATTTGTGAAAGGTATTAAATATTGTATTGCTTTAACACTGAGGACTTCGAGGAACAAAATTCTATTCTTTTTTTTCATTTTAGTCCTTATTTTTTGTGTTTTTCTCCATTACTTTAAGCCAGTTAGGGATTTCTAGTTTAAATCGTTATGTTTTTGAGTTATCACAGGAATTTCCCTTAATTCCAAAATTTTTCGCATTCAAAGAGATTCAAGAAACTCTCGTGGTAGAATTTTTGCACGATTGTAATGCTTTCTCTTTGTATACAAGAAAGTAAATATTATATTATCCACAAATGTTTTATGTGAAATTTTGAACTCGTAAAATTCCTTTTTCAAGCACAAGGGCTTTCCTGTCTCATTAACTCAGCGTTAAATCCAGTCACTATATTTCCCCCGAGAACTTTACAAACTGAGAAAAAAAAAGACTGATAGCAGTTTTGAGAACAGAATCCCATTTATAGCGTGCTTTTTATAACAATCCACATAGCTACGAGAAGTAAAATTATTTTTACTTCAAACTCATAATACAGTTTTATTCCCGCTTAATTTGAAACAACTTTTAGGGAAAAAAAGATTAAATCCAAAATAGCGAATTTAGAAATATTTTTCTGTGAAGTGTAAAGTTGTTAAAGAATTACTCTAATTAAAACGGGGAAAAATGGGATTAAATTATGTAGTAGTTTCAGGCCTGTAATTTTGGCAGGAATCGTTTTCATTTTTTCGACGCATTTCAATAAAAAGCGAGAAGACGACACAGATTAAAATGGAGCTACCGTTTATTTAACTCTGAGAAATAACTGGACATAACTGGAAAGAAATAACTGGAGTTATGCAAAAAGGAATCACCCGCAAATCATTAACTAATTTCTTGTGCGCGATGAAAATTTTAACTCGACGAAATCGTTGAAAAATTTGACCTTGAAATTTTGACGAATTTTCAAGTTTGGGATGTACTTGAGTTTAAAAAACAAATTTCGGATTTATGCTCGCATGCTTGTATGTCGGGCCTCTGTCTGCGAGCACGGAAATTCAGAAACGGAGAAAGCTGGAATAAGAAAATTTGCAATTATTTATTCCACTTACATGTAATAGAGCATATATGGGACGCTTTAGGAAGACAAGATGCAGATCGGCCAAGGTCTTTTGCGACTAGAGATTAACTTTGTGGATGAGTGGGAAGGAATGCTTCATAATTCGTCACACAAGAATTATTGATTTCTATCTATTTGTGGACGAACTCCGTTCAAAGTAAGCATGTTTGTCTCTCCATTTCTGTACATAATGAACACGACAGCCAAAAAAGGATAGGGAGGTAGGTAGATAAAATTAGGAATATGGTTTTATCACTCAAACGATAGATCTATATTAAATTTTGGATCAAACCCAACAAGGGGTTCTCTGTTTGCTTGTCGGCAGCGGTGACCAAGTAGTAAGGTCTTGGCTTCGCGACCGGACGGTTCTGGGTTCGAAATCAGATTAAATAGAACAGGGTTGCCCAAACTGATTTCCCTCGCTTACCCTTGATTCGTCATTTCATTTTCGTCTACCCCTACTGTCACATCATCTGTCTATGCAAAGATGAATTTTGCAATAATGTTTAGGGCTTAGTTAAGCTGAAGAGTCAAATTACTCGAATTAATAAGTTTAATTAATAAGCCTAAAATAGAAGAATACAGAAACATGAAACAGAGTGGTGCCTAGTGAGGCTCCAGCTTTTGCGAAGACATTGATGATTCATGCATTGTAGAGACTGGTGAAGACAATATATCAATTATTTACCGGGTTTCCTTTATGTTTCTTTTTTCTTGATTTGAGCGTAGGCTTTGAATGCGCAGACTTATGCTTTTCACACGACTTTCGGGAAACAAAAATCTATAACTTTTTTAATCATTTATGTTTTCTCGTGTCCGCCATTATCGGCTTTGATTTCGAGTAACTTGAACTGGTCCTTCGCGTACTTTTAACTGGTTCTTCGCGTACCTTCAGCAGTGCCACAGGTTGGGAACCTCTGCCATAGAAGATCCACCTTGCAGTGGGCCTGCTGCACGTCAAATCATGCGTAGGGGGCCAAACGTCCCCCCGCTAGTGTGGTGAGAAAGTTTGGAGAGGAGGTGGCACCTCGCTGTCTGACTGCGATTCCAAATTGCGAAGTCTGTCCTAAAATAGCTCTCGTGTTGCTTTGAAACGGGACGTAATAGAACTAAACTACTGTTTGTCTGTCTAATCATAGGCATGTGAATGCGATATCTCGAAACTGGAAGGAGTTAGAAAAATGAAATGTGGTATTTTGTTGTCTTGAACATCCAACTGTAGATCTGGTCAACGGGAAGGGGTCCAAAATGCATATTCGAGTCTTTTCACAATGCTACGAAGCTAAACACAAAATGCTCCATTTTGTTTAAGTATGCAAGAAAGTCGAGGGGAGAACACTGAGCTTGGTTATTTCTGTATTTTTATTCTTTGGCTGCGTTTAGTTTAGTTTAATTCTAGTAACGGCCCGTTTTGAAGCAACACGGAGCAACACATTTGGGAGACGAAACTCGTCATTTTGAACAGCGATTAGATGATAAGGACGACACCAAAGCTGGCACCCCCTCTCCAAACTTCCGCATCACACTAGTGGAAGAACATTTGGCCACTAAATATGATTTAACGTGCAGCAGGCAACACACACTGCGGATATTCCGTGAACTCGAGTTACGAAACAGGAACCTTCCGAGACCTATTTGAAATACCATTTCCCTGCTATGTTAGACATATGGCAGGAAAGAGAGTTTTACAGAGATTTTACTGGAGGCCAAGCCAATGAAACCCGACCTTGGCGGGACGAACATTTGGCCACTAAATATGATTTAACTTACAGCAGGCAACACACACGGCGTATATTCTGTGAAATCGAGTTCGGAAATAGGAACCTTCCGAGATCTTACCATTAGACCAATGCCGCCACATTCTTTATCTGTGAATATCGTTAAAGAGAAGAAATTTTTATCCATACGATGAAGAAAACGAATGTATTTCTGTAATAAACCACAAATTGTATTACCCACGATAACTTTTGCTCCTGATGAGAAAATTTTCATCATCTAACTAAGCATTAATTCGAATGAATGAATCACGTTTCTACATTTTTCCTGGAAAACTTTCTAAAACCGACCAAAAAAAGCAAATTTAAAAAACAGAATCCCACTTTTAATACGGATCCTCATTTCTACAAGAAAGAATATTACTTTCGAATTCAAACTCTAAATGCAGTTAAATTTCCGCTTAACAGAGAGAAAAAAAAAGAGTTTTCTTAAAAAAATAAAAAATTTCGAAACATCTTCGTACCGAAATGATTCTCATTTCTAGAGAAGTGTAAAATTGTGAAAGAATTTTCGAATTAAAATGGGGAAAAAGGAACTAAAATAAGTAATAGTTATAGTTCAAAAGATTTGGTAGTTAAGCTTTTTATTTTTCCACCGCATCTTAATGAGAAGATAGAAGACGATAGAGATTGAAATGAAGTTACCGTTTATTTGAGACTTGGAAAGAACTGGTCGTTGTTATACGACACAGAACCACCTGCAAGAATTTGTAGAGTGTTCATTGTAATCCCGATTGCACTCCTTTTAAATTCAGAGCGGCGACACCTACAGTCATATAAGTGGTGTCAAGGAATTATAAAGTGTCAATGCGTTATGTGATAATATAACTTAAAGCACCACGCCAAAATTGAGAATTGTCGTTTTCATCTTGAAAACGTGTGATTTTCGGTTACTGTCTTTCTAGTACCGCATTTTTACTTTCTGTTTAAGATCGCAGTTATTTGTGACTTCCACACCAGATGGCGCTATTTTAATTACTGTTGTTGTTTTCCCCTAACCACGTGCATATAATTTAAATGAACGGTTTCTCTTCTGCCATATTAGAGTGCGGTAATGGGAATTTTTCTCTCTTTAGTAATGCAGCCACTTCTTGTCTAGCATCCCTTCTGTAACTTTCCCTTCAACCGGGGGTCGTATTAATTAGAATTTATTCACTATTAGGTTTATTACTCTCCCATTGTTACGTGCTATACACTTTTGCTTATTCGAAGTACAACAAAAGCTTTGTTTTCGTCGAAAAATTCAACCTTGAAGTGTTGAGAAATCTAAAACGTTTGAGACTTCCTCTGAATTCGAATAACCCTTTTTCGAAATATATCTGTCATTATGTACCTGAATTTATATCTGTTATTATATATATTCAAATTATATCTGTGCACCGATCACTCAAACGCGCAATGACTTTGTCAGTAAATTACAAACATATTAAGTTGTTGGAAACATTGACGATTAAAAACAAATAAATCATTCTAAATGACGAAATAAACGCCTAGATTCGAGAGGTATCCTAACTTCAATTCTAATAGATACTTGGGCCGTGAAACAGGCAAATTGCATTGTAACGATGTGAATAGGGTGTATAATATCATTTTCAAGAGAAAGCGCTACGTGGTTACATTAGAGAACAAGTTGTTACATTAAAACATCACGAATAAATATTTTAAAAATGACTAATAGCCTATACGCTGTTTTTACGTAGGTAGTATCTGAGATAGGAAATTTAATAGGCTACAATAATACTGGAAATTTTTTAAAAAAATATTTTAAGGTAAGATCAAATATAATTGAATTAAAGTTGCTTTTGGGGAGGTTGTCTAAAAGTTGCTTAGAATGGACCGCAAACAGTTGCCTTAATTGAGTCTACTTTTATCAATGGGACTATGTTATTGAACTTGACGAATTACCCAGAAAGCAGTTACAATCATTAGTAGTCCTCAAGAAATAGAAATGGAAGAGTCCAAAGCAAAACCAGCGGGAATGACTTCCCCGAAACTATCTCGCATACGACCAGTAATGTGGGAAGGGTAAACACCAAGTAGGTAAATATTCTTGGGGTATTTACCCAATTCCTAGTTATTTTGAGAAAAAAATTATGAATGGTGTTTTACAATGAAACATATAAAATTCATGAATTCCTGAAACTTAATATTTTACAAAAAGATTTGCGTATGTTCTCAATTTTCACGCGCGCTGTGAGATACCAGAACTTTATTAAACGTTTCTGAGTAAGAAATCTTACTACAGAGATCACGCAAGATTTCACTATACCTTCCATCTGGAACGAAGTTTCGGTTCGGGTTGCCATAATTTCCGAAGCGCGTGTTTGCGGCTCGCTACAATTTCCTGCGTAGACCGCCAAGGTCAAACTCCAACCATACTAACTTGAGTAAAACAAGTATGCGATATTATACGGACCTACATTCATGATGATAAAACTGTGCAATAAATTTTATCCATCTAGCTATTTAAATTTTTGAGTTATAGTGTTCGCATGACCGCGGACAGACAGGCAGACTTCCCGTAGACGGATTTTGTCCAAAATTTGATAGAAACCTACAAATTATGTTTAAACACCACATACCAAATTTCATCCCCGTAGTTCTAATAGTTTTCCAGTTATCGTGTTCACAGACAGACATAATTCCCAAATTGCGTTTTTCGGACTCAGGGAGGTCTGAAACGTGGAGATTCGTCAAAATCTCGAGTTCTAATTTTTTGGCGATTACAATACTTTCTCTTTGCATACTTCGTTTACAAGAAAGTAAAAAGTACATTTCGGAATCAAATTTGGTTTAAAAAGAGCAAACACTAAAGCTACGTACTTATTTTTATCATATGTGAGGAAACAAAGAAAGTATAAGAAGTGATACAGTGCATAAAATATCGCACTTGTGTGCTGGTGTGTGTGAGAATCGAAAGATATTTTTGCTTTTATCATATGTGAGGAAACGAAGAAAGTATAAGAAGTGATACAGTGCATAAAATATTGTATTTGTGTGCTAGTGTGTGTGAGAATCGAAAAATATTTTTGATTTAAATGTGCTTACAAAAATGGGTGGTCCAATTTGGGGAACGGGGGAGCCAATCTGAGCAGCCGGGTTCCTTGATTTCTCTGATGTTGCAATTTTTAACGCCATTTCTTTCCTATTTTAAATTGTACTTTCTAAAAAGTTAATTAAATAGTTTTGAAAATAAATAAACTATGGAAAGTCCTATTACTTGCTTTCAATTAAAATTACTACTCTATCACTGTAAATTTAAAGAAATTAAAAAATTAAAAGCTGATAAAAACAATAAAAATCCGAAAACTTTCCTTTGCGTATAAAATGGCTGCAGTGCCGCAATTAAGTAATATGAATTTTTTAAAAATAATAAACAGGTAAAAGATTAAAACGTTTCAATCTTATTGAAGTGAAGAAGTTTCGACCTTTCAATCAGGCCTCGGTAGAATAGAGGTCAGGTCTTAGCTTCGAGGCCGGAGGGTTCCAAGTTCGAAACCCGATTCCACTGAAGATTCGCCGTGCATGGGGCCCGTTGCACGTTAAATCATACATAGTGGCCAAGTGTCCTCCCGCTGATGTGGCGTCGAAGTTTGGAGAGAGGGTGCCAACTCAGGTGTTGTCCTCGTCATCTGACCGCGGTTCAAAGTGACAAGGTCTGTCCCCAAATAGCCCTCGCGTTGCGTTAAAACGGGACGTTAAAATAACTAAATTAAACTAAACTCGACCTTTTAATGGTTTTCAATTTGAACTCCTACAAACTAGTGATCGTATAATATTAAAAAAACTAAATAAGCAGATAAATGATGTAAATCGTTTGCATTTTATTTCATTAATATCGTTTATAATATTAGCTCATGTAAATCGTTTACAGAGACGTAATTACCTCGTTCGAATTAAAATAACTAAATAGAGAAATCATGAAATGGTTTGCATTTTATTAATTTAACGAATATTTGGTAGTAATTACCGTAATCAAAATGTATAAATATTCCAGTACATTCGCTTTGCTATTAATTCTTAATTTGGATCAAAACCCACTCGTTCATTACATCGCTTGCAAACGGGCTGTAACGATTTTCCAATTAAATATCGCGCTCGCTAGGAAGTTGTCTTGGAAAAGACAAAATTACGTTATTAGACGGATTAATGGAGGAGCTTTTAGGTTATTAATTTTGTGTTATGAGACGTCCAAAGAGAGAGAGCTAAGATAAGAGGTATTTATTATCTTAGAATGATACGACTTTTTTTTCCTTCGTCCTTTCAAAAATTTTCTGGCTTCGATTAGGAGAATGAGTGGAGTAATTTACATAATGTATAAAATTAATCCATCGTTTGCAGTGACCTAATGAATAAAAAAGATATAAATAAATAAGTAATATCCTCTGAATTTCTTCATTAATTACCTAAACCTTTTGCGTGGCATAATTAATTTACAAAATAAATAAATAAATCTTTTGTAATGAAGTCATTAACTTTTTTATAAAAATAAATTAATAAATCGTTTTAACTGCCTTAAAAAATTAAATTATTGCGAAATATACGTAATAATATTAAAAACATTTCATGTATTTACTATACATTCTAATTTTTATTTAGTTCGTGTTAAGATATTTAAGATACAATTGAACCTGAGTATAACGATAAACCTGTCTGTAACGATATTCTCTTTGGTCCCTGCGGAATTCTTATTTACTCAATGTATTTTGAATCTGCCTGCATCGATAATCACTCCTTAGATGCACCTGTCTGTAACGGTATTCTCTTTGGTCCCTGCGGAATTCTTATTTACTCAATGTATTTTGAATCTGCCTGCATCGATAATCACTCCTTAGATGCACCTGTCTGTAACGTTATTCTCTTTGGTCCCTGCGGAATTCTTATTTACTCAATGTATTTTGAATCTGCCTGCATCGATAATCACTCCTTAGATGCACCTGTCTGTAAATGGTATTCTCTTTGGTCCCTGCGGAATTCTTATTTACTCAATGTATTTTGAATCTGCCTGCAGCGATAATCACTCCTTAGATGCACCTGTCTGTAACGGTATTCTCTTTGGTCCCTGCGGAATTCTTATTTACTCAATGTATTTTGAACCTGCCTGCAGCGATAATCACTCCTTAGATGCACCTGTCTGTAACGATAATTTTACCTTCTTAGAAGGCTAGCACAGTACAGTCCCGATGACTCTTTTTTGAAAACGCCTCCCCATAGTCTACAATATGAGATGACAGAAGAATCGGAAGGACTTGTGGCATCATCGCGGCTTCTGGCAATATCCTGAATTGTAGTTACATGCAGATCGTATCCGCCATCTTTGTGACGTCACCCATCGACCAATAGCGAGAGCCTGTTGCAGTATTTAAGGACTGATTGCTACTGTTCATTCTCTTCTCCTTTTTGTATCAGTTCATAGCTAGCATGCATGATGATCTCGTGATTTGATTTAGGATTTTAATTCAGTTGTTGTTCTATTAAATTTGTTATTCGGTTCTCGAGTAGTCTTGCTTTTACTGAGTCACCAGCTAAGTAGTTTCTCACAATGGTATGCTTCTGATATAGGTTGAATAGAGGCATGATAGGTTGAGAAGCTGAGTAGTGTAGTATTGGACTAGTTAATATGAAGCACTTGAGTGTCAATCGTTCTATGTACCGACTACCTCAGCGACTAGATTAGTAAATCTCGCCTCTATCTATGCTGCAAAGTCTACTTGACATCGACGTAGGCCTAGAAGTTACAGACTACAAACCGTAATCTGTGTTGTAGCATTCTTCAGATGGGCACGTGGAACCTATTCATTCTCAATAAACTCTTCGGAATGACCACTTGTTCCTTGAAGTTCGTTTTTGATGTGTTAAAACCTTAAATCTAATGGCGCGGCGTAAAACATTGGCATTAGGAGACAATACGTAAAACATTCGTTTTACCTCTACTAATAATAAAGGAGAATGTGTGTCTGTGAGTGTATGTGTGTGTGTGTTGGCACTCTACAGGGCAGACCGCTGTATTGAGAGCTACGAACTTTGGCATAAACATTCTTTGGAGGGTGGGAATGTGCACCTAGGAGACCTTTTTCTGAAATTTTTATTAGATTTTAAATTAATTGAAAATTAATCGAAATTTTGAGGTTTTTTCTTAATGACTTCCGAAGATATCATAGCACAAAAAATGTTTTTACACTATCTGAAAGTGCAAAAAATTGACTTTTCAATTATATGAATTGAGTTTTTGTGCTATTTTTTCTCTCTTTTTATTGAATTTTTAAATATATTTTTATGCATAGTTTACAGCAACACTTTTTATTGTTGCAACGCAGCTCAAACCGTTCTCATTGTTTAAGCAAATATTTAATTGCATATTTTTCTTTCATTATTGTAATCTGAGATAATATTCTAATACATTTTTTTTTCATATTTTATTTCTTCAGAGTGTTTATAAAATCTGTAAGCCAAGCTCTCCGAGATATAGCTTTATAAATATATCCAGTAAGTTGAATGATTATGGTTGCTATGTTTTCATTCTTTTCTCAACATGTTTTAATCCAGCTAACATGCCCCTGACCATAAGATGTGCTGCACCATTTTTATGTTTAAATCAAATGCATATTTTGTAAGATAGTAAAGATGGCGCCGACAACATGGAATTAGAGGTTACATGGCATGGTCAGTTATTTGACTCCATTTGGGACATTTATGTAAACAATGAACAGAACAGGTGCAAGGCCACTAAAAGAACATGGGTTAAATATCTACCACAATTTCAAGTTTAAAATTACGTTCATAAGAGAACCATTGATATAAAATGATGTAAGATGCATATGAAATCATATTCCCGGCGAACAAGCTGGTCGCCGAAGGTGGCTAGTTATAGAATAAAAATGTGCTTACATCTCCCTTTCCGCATACTTTTATTGTTAATAAAACTTTTAATTAAAATTTTCCCTTTAAAGTTCTTAAAAAAAGTTTAAATAATTTGCAGTTTATAAAATTCATTTTCATATCAGCGATTAATTGTAGGACGATGGTTAGTAAATAATTAATTAATTAGCTTAATAAAATTAGTTGATATGTTAGCATATGCATATGTACTGTGTGTCCGCCAGGAGAACTTTGCTCGCCAAGTTGTCACGTCGACGGCGGTCGCTATAGAAACAGGTTCTCGTAGGCGGAATGCATTTCAAGGAGACAGAAGTTCACGAATGACGCACTCTTCTCACCGCCGCAAATTGGGGCCAAGAAATGGAAATTAAGAAGGAATTCGTCGGATTCTTCCTATTTGAAATGGATCTTCCCTGACATACCCAGTTTCTATAGCGACCGCCGTCAACGAGACAACATGGCGAGCAGAGTTCTCCTGGCGGACACACAGTACATAAACATTGGCTACGCAAATGCTCAAACTGTCGACCCGACCTAGAACAATATTTTTTCTAGGTCCATATAATATCGGTATAAACAGGTTTTAGTCCTATAAGGAATCTAAAATAGCCGAGACTTGATAAATATTTGCACGGGAGCACATATCATTGCACGTGAGGTTCTCTACTCCATGACAAACGTACGGACACAAGTCATTGGACCGCATGTTGTTTTAAACTTTTCCTCCAGCAAGGCGCACAATGCATTCCGGAATTAAAATTGCGTGGCGTGTTTGGTGTGTATCACGTGATGTTAAATTCATTCCGCTGTTGAGCATTTAAATACGATATTCACAGAAGCCAAACACATTAACTCATTAATTCCTAGGCGACTTTTTTCTTCTAGCCTCTTTAAAACCGGACGTTTTGGGAGGATGCGTCGTGAATTGGACTCTCCCAACATGGGTGGTTATTTACCCCACCACCTTACCCCCTGATATATCCTTCTCTTAAGGCTCTCGGAAACGGGCTGCGGTTGGCAAGGATAATTGGATCTCCTACAGCGCTTATCTCCAAAGCAATCTCAGAACCTCCCCTCCCCTCAAAAGAATCCAACCGCCTCAAACCGGCCTTCGTCGCTGTTAAGAGGAAATTTTTAGACCGCCCGGACCGCCTCCAGCGGGTTAAAGTGATATTAAAGTAGCGAAGCTTAAAGCACTATATATTATATTATAGAATTACATTAAAACTTCTCTCAGCAGTCACCTCTCCCAGCGACCACTTTTTTTGGCACGGATATTTGGGCCCACAGACATTATGTCAAAATAACCTCTCGTAGCGGCCGATCAACCCCCTCTTGGACGAGTTGTTGGTCCCTTCGGCTTCAATGGAATCCAATCCTTTCGTATCTCTGACCTTCTATTGCAGAGAAAAGGGAGAAAAGAAGCAACAAGGAATGCATCGAGTCGAAACCTGCACCGGAAATTGGATCGAAATGACTCATTCCCTTCTCAATATTGTTACGAACCTGTAATGTCGCTTCCCCGTAATGTTAGTCTTATGGTTGAAAAGGGAGATTTATAGAGCCCTTCAAGTCCCTTTACCCTTCAAGTCGGATCTGAGAAAGTGAGAATTTTGTCACTTTCTCGTATACGAAGAGGAAGTATTGTAATCCTCAAAAAATTCGAACTCCAGCTGTTGACGAATCTCCACGTTTCAGACCTTCCTGAGTCCGAAAAACACAATTTTGGAATCATATGTGTCTGTGAACACGATAACTCCAAAACTATTAGAGCTACGGGGATGAAATTCGGTATGTGGTCTTTAAACATAATTTGTAGGTTTCTATCAAATTTTGGACAAAATCCGTCAGCGGGAAGTCTGTCTGTCTGTATGTCCGCGGTCATGCGAACACTATAACTCAAAAACTTGAATAGCCAGATGGATAAAATTTGGTACACGGTTTTATCGTCATGAATGTAGGCCCGTATAAAATATTGGGCCAAATCCGTCAAAGGGTTGACTGTCTGTCGGTCCGTATAATTTACTTTTGAAGAGACGCACATGCATACTGGAAGAACGGAGAGCAATTTCATTACGGAGTGGCGAATTACGTCAGTTTGTCCTTGAGCCGGTAAGAGAGGAAAATCGTTACGCATCTCTTTGAATTTGATTCTTTACCTAGATATTTTTCAATCGCTATAATGAAAAACCTTCCGATAGTCATTGGATTCTGGATAACAATAGGTTCGAATTTTTTTAGCCACGCGGGGGAAGGGGAAACGGCACCTTTTTGGGAAAGTATACGAGAAAGTTTAAGGGAGACCACTCCAGCTGGTTTCCTTTGGTGTACTGTGTTCTACTGCAAAGGGTATCTCATAAATAAAATGTTAAGACTATAGGTGAAAAATTAAAAAAGTTGTCCCGAGTCCGACTTCCGGACAATGCCGGATGTTTCAACGGAAAAAAGACGGACATTTACACAAATTTCTTTGTAATATAATTGCCAAAGGATAATAAAATATTGCGCAAGTATTTTAAAATGTAAACAAAGGATCAAATGCAAGAAATTGCTTGAAAGACAAAATTCACCTCCGAATACCATTTTGGGAAGAATGAAGATTTTCCGAATTTGTTTTTTGATATATTAAGTTAACGAAATGATTCCACCACCGAAACGAAAAATTCTTGTTAAGATTATAATTATAAGAAAGTCGAGAATAAAATAAACAAGTAATAAAAAAAAATTAAAAGTCAATTCCTACTTAGGTCAAAAAAGAAAAATTTTATTTTAGAAATTTATTTCTCCCATATAAAACTAAAATTAATGAATTAAATTAAATTAATAAATTAATATTTGAAAAAAACTGTATTAACATCAAGTGTCATCCACTACAAGTTTTAAAAAATGTATTTCAACTTGAGTGGATGAATAAAAATTATTTTATTAACGATTGAAAATTTAAACCAGAAAACAAAGGATATGAGGTCTAGAAGCTGGCAAACCTAGCTCCATCTATTGAGAAAAATTCGAACCAAACGACTCAAGGCGACATATGCTTTCTCCCATACAAAACTAAAATTAATTAATTAAATTTAATTAACGAATTTATATTTGAAAAAACTGTATTAACATAAAGTGTCATCCACTACAAATTTTTAAAAATGTATTTGAACTTGAGTGGATGAGTAAAAAGTATTTTATTAACGATTGAAAATTTGAACAAGATATATAAATATATATAGGGAGAGTGTGAACTTATAGTAGGAATTGAAAAACAGCATCTAGTTTCATCGATTATTGAATTAATAGGTTTAGTTCAAAGTTGATGTCCTGTATACCGGACATCAGGTCTGATGGAGCGAGCTATCGGGGGACGTCAAGCCAATTATCCAAACCTTGTCGAGCATTTTGGCGATATTTGGCGACAAAATGAAGGATTTCGAAAATGCTACTGTCCTACCGCCAGGAGAAAAACCCTGGACAGGGTTGCCGCAAGTAGACGAGTAGAAGAAAGGAGGTAGACGGGTATAAAATCAACCGCAACATTTGGCGAACTAAGCACACTTCGTAAGGCGAGAATTCGTTTTCGACCATAGTACAAAACGAAACGAGACTTCCGTCGGTTGTATCTGCGCCAAATGAGATAAAAACCTTTCCTTCACCTCCAAAATGCAGTGGAATATCCCGTTTCCATAACGCCCTCCACAGGCATGTCTGGTGTCTAGGGATTTTCTAGTGGCGGTAATAGAGTATAGAATGCCTCTATCTCTACTAGAAACAGAGATATGAGAATGTACTAGATGATTGTCTGAGACGACACATCTTGTCGGAAAAGGTATAAAAACCCGAAGGTGCTGAGACGAGTGAACGTCTTTGGAGTGTGTTGGAGGTCTTTGTATCTGTTTGGAGTTTTGTCAGCAGTGCAAGCTGGTGAGACCAGTTTTGTGACTGCTATCGTTAGCGAATTGCTGTCTGTTAATGTTGCTAATCTATGCGATTGCTGTTCTTCCTGTTCTCCGGAATATTGGTGAATAAAGCGTCGTTTGTTGGACTGCTCTCACCGCACACCCACAGAACGATTTTCGTAACAATATGAAGATAAAAGTGAAGTACGGCTTCCACAGGACTGGAGCATTTCGGAGGCCATTGTTATCCAAGTTGATACAAATTGTATCTTAAAAAAACAAATAGAAATTTTCGTATAAAGCGCTTTTTTTTCTTTAGATGATTCTTAAAATTCACTTCATCAGAAATTACGAATTATTGCTTGTTTAAATACGTATTCTGTACTTCCAAACACAGAAACCCTTCAGAACTGCCCTCTGAATGCCGATTTTCATGGGAAAGGAGGTTGGCAACTCTAGAGGGGTTTCGGGGCACTTCTGAAATGAAACACCATTCGATAAACATATAGAAGGCCATTTTTCACGCATTTTCTCAGAACGTTGTGAAAAACTTCCTTTTGGGAATTACTCGGTGCGTGACTTTTCATAAATTACACCGTCAAAAATTGGCAACAAAGGTCTATCGTTCCAGAACTGATAACAAATATAAACTATCCTTTGAGAAACTAATCATCTTGCGAGATTTAATAAAACTCCTTCATTAACTGAAAAGGAGAAAGAAAAAGATTTATAAACTTCTTTCTTATCAACTCAGTCTAAAGGAAACTTTCTTTGCGCCAGTGACGTCATCTTGAACACCGATTCATCTTTTTTCTTACTCATTATGATGTGGCAACAGAGATCTTTTCAATCTCAAAATGCATTATCAAAAAAAATGATGCGAAAAACTTCCTATTTTAAATTAACAATTTGCGTAACTTCCTATAAATTATAAAGTTAAAAAATCAGCAAAGAAGGTTTATGAGTCCGGAATTGCTAGCAAAAATAAAATATTCTTGAAATGAAAATCATGAAAACAATTTTTAATAACGCGTTTCTATGAATGTTGTAAGGTCTTAAGCCTAGTGTTACCGGGGTCCGATCAGAGATCAACAAACACAGAACTTCTTGACTAATGGCCTATTCACAGGTCACATTTACAAACGATTTATACGTTCAAGAATAAATCCCGGATTTGTATCGTGAGAGTCAATACTGAACGTGACTGGACTTAGTCGCAGTTACTAAAGTGAGTTTACTCGTGAAGCAAATGATAATAAGTTCAGGAACTGTGAGAGTGCAACTCAGGGCGAGTTTCGTAAACACCGAGGACCGATAGATGAAAGTGAGATTACAGGACGCACAATTAATTGCAGTAATCCACCACAGCGATTTTTATTGCCAGGGTCTCAATAAATGTTTACTCAGGATGAGTAAGATACCGGGGTCGGTATTTGACAGCGAGGTTATACAAAACGCCCGCTAAATTCCAGCTATCCACTAAAGGGATCCTACTATTGAATTCCACAACTCACCAAAGGAGCTAACCTAGCCAAAGATTTGGCTAAAGTCACGGGGTCAATAAACGCCCGTTTCATCAAGTTCAGATTACGCAAAACCAACAACACGGAGTAGAACCCGGTGTGTTTACTTCTCAACTATCGTCTTTCCTTCTTCAACACCTGCCCTCAGAGGCCAGGGGAGTTGCCGAAGAATTAATTCTCAGTGATTTGTCAGCGAACTGAACAAATCATCCAACCGCAGTCGTGCGCCTTCCTGCCAGGCTAACATCGGAAGCGGTCAACGCGTAACTGCCCGTCTTTTGTCGGTTCTGCTTGTGGGGTTCTATACAAACGATACCGCGCTCGTCCACCTCTGAACCCCTCTGGGTTTACGTAACACCGGACTGTGTTTACGACCAGTTTTATGACTCTTACGCTTTCCTCTCAGATTCCCTAGGGCTTGTGTGGTCCACTGTCATGGGAACTAGGGAAGGGGAGATCTTACAATGTACTAAATTTTTTTTTAACTATATTTTGCTTTTTAGTCTTGAATTAATAATTTATTTCAGTGAAACCTCTATTAACCATCACCCTCCGGACAGGGGCTGGGACGAATAACTGAACAAGCGGATAACAGAAATCTCTTGATACGTGTGCAGTTAGTAACGTGATTCCACAGATGGTTTGGAACGAAAATGATAATAAAATCTTTAAAAGTGGATAATACAGAACAGAACGCCTTCACTTACCCCCGTACTCGTGACCAGACCGGTCACTGAACGGTTTAATGCGCAAGACACGGGAATTTTATTTAAGAAAAACAAAAAGAAGGAAATATATACAGCACAGGCATTTTCACTTTTACACTATTAGTTCGTAAAGTCTTCTTTTCTTTAGATGATGTTATACCTTTCTATTAGTTGAAGGGGGAATGTCCGGTGATTGCGCTACTTAATTCAGCTCGCTGGGATGTTGAAGGCCGGAAAAGATCTCTGTTTTCGCTCATGAATTTGATAATCCCACGAATTCTCTGCCTGGAGACGAGGTTATTGGCGACCCTTTTCAGCCATTCTTGTTCGAAGTTTGGCGCTGGCTTCCTCGTATGCCAAGACACTGTATAAATACACTCCGTGGCATAGTGAAGTGACGTGCCAATTCCACCACAGCTGCAGTAATCGCGGTCAGACAGGTGAAACCTTTCGAGGTAGGCAGGGAAAGGTCCATGTTGAGAGAAGAAGATAACATCCTCTCTAATCCAGTTAGTGGGACGGAGACTATAACTGAGGGCATGATGTTATAGATTTTCCTGCCTGTATCGCCATTCTTCCATGAGGTTTGCCGCTCCTCAAGCATCCTCTTCCGGAGGAGGCCTTTTATGTGCGGTTTAGGAAGCTTAGTATGTGAATAGAGTTGCCCATGTTGTGTTGCGTCTTTTGCCAGTTGGTCTGCTCTCTCATTGCCTATATTGCCTGCATGCGCTTTAACCAGAGAGACTTTTATTCTTGGATTTGAAAGGGGTATTTTGAAAATTTTCCTTGCTGTTTCATTTGTGCTCTTTGAATTGGAAGATGCCATGATACTTGCTCTGGATAATACACACATATTGTGTTTAATTTTCCAAAACGATGAATTTAAACTTCAACATAAGAGTATTAGTGCACAGAGATGACGGATCGATGATGACTGATAACAGAAACGGACGGTTAATCGAAGTTTTACTGTATTATAAATATCATGGAATCTTGAAATAATTTTTCCTCATTTTCAGTATCATCCGGCGATATTTTTATATACTAAAACTTTATTTGAATTTATAGATTAACTGACAAACAAATACTGAAAATATCGAAAGTTTAATTTAGTTACTTTCAAGTCACGATTTGAAGTAATGCGAGGCCTATTGTGGTCCAGACCTCTTCAATTCAACAGCGGGAGAAGGACGACATCTAATCTGGCACCCCCTCCCCGAAACTTACACAGTGCACCTGCGGGGGGGACATTTGATCCACTACGTCTGATTTAAAACTGAAAGTACAGACGGACCCTCAGTGGAATCGGGTTTTGAACCTAGAGCTCTCCTGTCCCGAAGCTGTGACCTCACCACTAGGCCACTGCGGCACTGAAAATATCAAAAGGGTGTATTATCATAGAGAACGTACAAGTGTGTAAAATTTTACAACTTAGCGCATTAGTGAGTGAGCGAAAAAATGATTACAAAACTTTGTTTTAACAAATATAAAACAAATCGTGAAGTTAAATATAAATATATTATTATATTAAATTAAGCCAAACGTCACAATCATGCTAAATCATAACCACAAAGGAGTTAGTCTGTCCAGTCTAGGCATGCGGAAAAACATAAATTATCCGGCCGCCACGACAAATAATTTCGGCGCTTTAGCCGCCACATTATTGCCCCAATACGGGTAGAAAATGGGACGACCCCTCAGACAGATGTACTCATTAACCAGATGTAGGAAGTAACTCATTAACCACACCATTATTGTATCCCACAGGGAAGCGAGACACTGCTTACTTGTACGGCAGGTTCTCGACCTATATTTGAGGTGCCCCCACAAGTGGGAAGCAATAAAATTGTTACGAAATCGTAAACTTATTTCCCTGAGATGGTAATCTTGGCGACAAACTTGGTGAATTGGCGAAAAATTTGGCGACACCGGCAACAAAAGAAATTTTCTAGAAAAATCCTGAACTGTGGTCCTATCTCTACAGAGATCCAGTAACTTCATGAACCTTCTAGAGATTACATCACTTCCTATGTAATGACGTCACTTCCTGTTTATTTATACTCTCAAACCAAGAGTAGTCAGTTGGATTATGATCAGCAAGCAAGCTGGTGAACTTAGTGACATTTAAAAGCGCTGCCTCCAAGATTTATTGGTGATCTCTGTTGCAAATTTGTACAGGAGCTGTCTAGTTTTGTTACCCGTGCTACGTTAGTGTTTCTGCTGAAAGCCTTGTGGAATAGAGTCATTTTTTTATTATTATCCTGCTTCTTAATCTGCATTCACGTACACACACCAGAGGGAGTGGTCTCAACTAAACTTTCTCGTATACTTCCCAAAAAGGTGTCAGTTTCCCTGTAACTAGGGTTGCCATATGTCCCGTATACTATTTGTCCCGTTTGCTTCATAAACTCTGGGTCATTATAATTTTAAAATGACCTGCGCCCATTTTTATGATTATGCCTAAAAGGAAAATGATAACAATTAAAAACATTGCGTAAGTTCTCAATTTTTACGTGCGCTGAGATACCACAACTTTATTTAAAGTTTTTTGAGATCGAAATCTTACTACAAATATCATGTAAGATTTCACTATACCTTCCATCTGGAGAATGTCAGAACGAAGTTTCGGGTTCAGGGGGTTGCCATAATTGCCGAAGCTGTAATACTTCGTAGACCGCCAAGGTCAAAAGTCAACTATACTAACTTGAGTAAAATAAGTGAAACGCTCGCCTACACACAGTCGCAATGTGCATTTTGAACCAAATATGCAATTAGAACATCTTTTTCTCAATGGATGGAAACGAAATTTGAGCGCAGATCTATAATTAATATTACCAAACGTCATACCTATTTTTATTTATCTAAGCCAAAGGGTATAGGAGATATAATTTTTACAAGTACGCGATTATAAAGACCGACAGACAGTCAACTCTTTCAGGGATTTAGCCCAAAATTTTATACGGACCTACATTCATGATGATAAAACTGTGTACCAAATTTTATTCATCTAGCTATTCAAGTGTTTGAGTTATAGTGTTCCCAAGACCGCGGACAGACAGACAGACTTCCCGTGGACGGATTTTGTCCAAACTTTGAGGGAATCCTACAAATTATGTTTAAAGACCACACACCAAATGTCATCCCAGTAGCTCTAATAGTTTTTGAGTTATCGTTCACAGACATAATTCCCAAATTGTGTTTTTCGGACTGAGGGAGGTCTAAAACGTGGAGATTCGTCAAAATCTCGAGTTCGAATTTTTTGACGATTACAATACTTTGTATACTTCGTATACGAGAAAGTAACAAGAGAAATTTTGTAACAATATTGAACTAACACACTTTCACCCACTGCAAATGTGACTGCTGCTAATAAAATGACCCATTTTCTTTCCACAAAGTAAAGACCATTTTGCACCTAATTTCGAAAAAAAAAAAGGTGTTAAAACTTCTCATTCTAAATTACTAGTTGCCAAGTTTCCCTTAAATTAGGACGTTAAAAATTTAGCAACGCAACCTTCTCTTCCTAAACTGATAACGAATATAAAACATTTAAAAAAAAATTATCCTTCTGAAAAGATTTAATAAAACTCCTTCATTAACTGGGAAGGAGAAAAAAATATTTATATACAGTTTTCTCTTATCAGGGGAGTTTATATTCTCTAAAATAAAACAGCCTTTGCGACGATTAGTGTTCGAAATTTCTTAGGAAGTGTTGCCAGTGACGTCATTTGAAAAACCGATAAATCATTTTTCTTCTTCATTATGATCTGGCAACAGAATCTTCTCAGTCCCAGAATTAATTACTCTAAAAGGAAATTTAAACTAATTTGAAAAGCATGCTTTCCTTTGTTTTCTGAAAGATAGAAGGAAGAATCTTTTTTTCCTTAGATTTCTTGCAGATCTTTTTTTATTTCAAACAATTTTGATAAAATTGACAGACAAACATAGCACTTTTCTGCCGTTGATCTGACAGTTAACCTCTGAAGGCAAATGATTATTAATTAAAGTGTAATTTCATAAACAAGTGTTTCGTGAACAATAGACCTCACTCAAAATAAGAAGAAAAATAAATAGAACAAAGACACCAAAAAAACCCCAAAATCTGTTCTTCATTCCAGTCTTTCGAGATTTATCCAGTTTTCTTCCGAACGCGAATTATTTAAACAAGTTTATGCTTTTATCAGCAATCTGACGTTTGCGTTCAACGAGCCACACGCTGGTGGGAATGGTATTTTAATTGCATTCCCAGATGTTTTATAAATGCGTTCCAGATGTGCCGATGGACACTGGTGGATAAATGACCGGAGGTGGTTGGTGACACACTGTGAATGGGTACGTGGGAATTCTGGGTATATAGTCGATTTCTTCCTAACCATACTGTGATTGTCCTTGAGACTTCAGTTGAGTGCGGACAGAGACTCAGTCCGGGTACTCAGCCGTCAGACATTCTCTTTCTTGTGACTGACCTCTAAGTTGAACCCATTTCGTGGGAACTGTAAACATTTTCCCTGCATTTATATGTTACGGTCAATGTGATGAGTCGGTTATTATACATAATAACTGATTACTCACCTTGACCGCAGCACAACTCCGGTTAACCGAACTAAAGGGAGGGAGTAACCAGAAGAATCGAGTCTGCCCTGGCACCCGGGTCGTCTGAATGACAGCCGCTGCAATACCTCGAGCACTGAGGCAGGAGTCCATCACCTGGCCACGACCCGACCCCTCCCGAAGGAGGTACGTACTATCACTGGTGGGGGACCCAAAGCCCCCACCATAGCTATACCCACGGGAGAAGAGAATTCCTGCTCACTTCTCCGGCAGCAACTCATATCCGTGTACTCGCAGTGCTCCCCCCACACACATGGAATTCCATTTCGGATAACACTTTTTTCGGCTGACTCATGAACATCATTACTATTTAGATATCATGTCTGCTCGCTAATGATCTAAGGAAAATATTTTGAGGTGAAAACGAATTCAGCTACCTTTGTAGTCTATTTATGCTATTTATTTCCATTATCCCTCCATCGAGGGCATATATTCCCACATTTAAGCGAATTGGTGCTGCAGCCAGAGCACGGGTAAACAATATCGTGATTAATACGCCATTAATTTATTCTGCATTCTAAAATAAGAATCACTTATTCCTGGGGATAGGCTTAAAAAAGGAAATGCAGGGATATCAGTGCTAAAAGTGGCTCAAAGCTAGCGTTTATTTCGTCACAGTACGCGTTTTGTTGATTTACGACTTCAGAGGCATTTCGGATAACCCGGGTTTGGATTAACCGGTGTTTTTTACTCTGTATTATTTTTAACTATTTAATGCAGCTTTCAATGGCAACAGTCTAGATTCAATACAAATCTACATTCAACGTACTTTTGTAGTTCAAACTTAACTGCAGTGCGCATTTGTGAAAATTACCTGAACTCTGATAAAATGCTATACAGTGTCTTTGTTCGCCGTCAGTCAGATGATATAAGTAATCATCGTATCATATAGCCTCTTGCCCCTTGATCTCTAAAACATTTCCTCCTTACAGTTTTCAGCAGTGATTCCAGTTAAGAAGGGGATCACTTACTTATCAAAAAAGGCCAGTTTGAATTTTTCATTATGGAGCATAAATGAAATAATAATAATATAAAGCCCAAATAGTGCACAAATAGTAAATGTACGTTCTTTAAAGATCTCTCCTTTGAGAAATAAATTAAATTGCACTTTTCTATCGTTTTCTGAAAAAGACCTTGAAGAATTTTAAATTCAGAAAGTTGTAATAGCTTTCCAAATTCAAACTTCAAAAATTATGCGAAGAATGCTTATCGTCACAACTGATAACAAATATAAAATCTTCTTCAGAAAAACGATCCACTTGTAAGATTTATATAAACTCCTTCATTAACCTCGAAGAAAAAGCAGACTATGATAATTTTCTAAATCGACTTTCTTATTGAGCTGACATACCGAAATTTTTCTGTGTGCTAGCAGACGTAATCTTATGAAAAGATTCACTCATTTTTCTTACTCATTAGACTGAATATAGAATTTTCAAGTCTGGCACAAATTCTCACTTTGAGGATTATTCCTTTAAATTAAAAAACTTATTTTCTGAAGATGAAAACTGTTTATTTTATTTCGTTACCATCCTACAATTTTGATAAAACTATGAGTCCGCTTAACGCTTTTCTACTGTGAGCCTAATTGGCGGTTAATGTCTGAAGGATAATCCATATACATAAAAGTTAAACTCATAAATAGTTTCTAATCACAGGAGTCTCAGTCTAACTCAAAGGATTTTCAGCTTTGATCTACAAGATCTTCGTAACTTGAACAACATCACTCAAATTTACCCTTTAAAAATTTTAAAGAAAACTACTCAATATTCTCGCAAGTTCAATAATGGATGTTTCTGAATTTTTAAACATAAGACCGCAAAGCTCTTATTAGATGGGAAAAACTAAAAATATCTGCTATTCATTACGAAATGGAGTAATTTTTTTTCCTCTCTTTCCAAATTTAAAAATATTAATAATATACTAAAATATATTATTAATAATATATATATATATATTATTACTAATATTAATATATTAATACTATTAAATCATTATATTGATTATTATATTATTATATTACTATTATATATAATTATTAGTATTAATTTTATTTATTTAATTTTTATTATTAATATTATTAATTTTATTTTATTTATTTTTATTATTATTTATTATTATATAATTATAATAATTTAAATTATTATATTAATATATTAATTATTAATATATTAATATATATATATTAATTAATATTAATATATTATTATTATTAATATATATATATAACATATATATATATATATATATATATTAAAATAAAATATTAATAATATTAATGAAAAATTTAAAAAAAATATTCGTTATTCATTAAGAGAAATTGAGTATTTTTTTCCTCTTCCAAATTTTTTAAAAAAATGAGATACATCCTGCTTGTTGAGCGACGACATACTATGAAGCATGAGGGAAAATTTGAATGAAGGTTTCCTGACAATTAATTGAATTTTATTCGTTAAAAAATGTGCTTCCATGTACAGAATTTTTTTATTTTCACTGTTGCCATTCTCTTTGAAAGAAAATATTTGACTGGGCGAAACGAGGTCAGCCCGCCCCTTCGACGTTTCATCTGTTTGTCTGTAAATTTGTTGGTTACGCAGTCACGACCCAACGCGCTGTTTGATTTTCTTGGAATTTGGCATGAATGTTCCTTGAGGTCATGAAAAACGACTAGAGTTTTTAATTTTCGATTCCGCTTCATGATGGCGGCCGTTTTAAAGGTTTCAGTGTTTAACGAGTCAATGATGGATTTGGCAGCATTAAAACATTTGATTCATCCCGGTGATGGAGAGACTTTTAATTGTAATTCTGTGATTACTGATAAAAGCAGAGATTTGGGTAATTCGCAGAGATGCATTCGAAAACAAATGGCTAAACATTTAACGCCTGCAAGTTCACAGAACTACTAGTGTAGTTGACACAAATCACTTATTTGTTTGGCTACGAGTTGTTAAGTTTAATTCAATCTCGCATCATTCTTTAAAAAATATTTTAAAGCTTTGGAAAAATTTAGTTTTCGGCAGCTTATAAGAATCGTTTGGTATATTCTATGATTTCGAAGAATTTTTAATCCTTTAATCTGAAAAAGAACCAACTTATTTTGATTAATTTTCGGTAACATAGAAAAGTGTTTAAGAAGATCTATTTTTCCCCTCAAACCTCTGAGTATTCTGCGTTACCTTAAATAACAGCTTTGATAAATTTGATATTCTGACGTAAAGCCTTCCTGCGTTTGATTCTAATCTGACATTAATCTCTGGAGAATATTGATTTTATTAAGAATCTTGATTGCCGAGAGTTTAGAATAGAATCAAAACGAAGTCTTGATTCTAATATTTTTCAAAATAAACGCTTCAAGTCAAGCTTAAGGAAGCCTAGATTTTCATTTATTGTCAATCAAGTAAAATTTTAAATCTCTAACACTTACGATTGATTTCGAGAAGATAGGCATTATTTGTTGAAAACTTTTTATTTAAATTGATTCTTCATGTTTATAAAGATGGTAATTTTTAATTAATTTCTCCCTCCATGATAAGCTAGAGATTTGAAATTTCGTACACTTGTATATTCTCGATGACAGATCTATTTCGATATTTTCAGAAAGTAATCATCAGCTCATCGAAGTACAGTCGGACCTCTATTTAACGAACCTCTATTTTGCGAACTTTTCCTTGGAACCAAGAACATTTTGCGAATTTCTTCGTAAAATAACCTCCAAATAGCGAAGTGCATTCTCTATTTAACTAACTTTTTCTTGTGATCCAACATTTTTTCCTCCCTATTTCTCAAAATATTTCTGAAAATTTCAAACTTATTCTTTCTTTTAACACATTTTATGGTGATCAATGACCTTGAACTGGCTTTACCAGTCGCTTAACTCCGCCGAAAGCAGTAAAATCGCTGTCATTCTTTGCATTTCATCCAGTAAGTGCAACCTTTATCCACCCAACACACACTGTGCACTTCACTAGAAAAACTTTCAATATTCCCTTTTCACCCTCAATGGAGCTGTCTCGTGCCCTTAAACTAGTCTCCCGTTTTCTAGATTGTTGATCAGAGTCGTGCTGGTAATTTCGGTTCTTGTAACTGGAAAATGTCAAAGCGAAAGTGCTTGAGCATCAAAGAAAAACGATGTTGTGCTGACTGATGATTTTCTTTCACTTGATTCTGAAGCTGAAACCTCAGAAACAATTGGATGTTTTGGACAGTGTGAAAAATAAAAACAATACAGCAATGAATTGCGACGAAGATGATGTAGATGGAAATGATTATGATGCAGAAATCAACAAACCTTTGTATGATGAAATGCTAAAATCATTTGAAACAACCCGACGCTGATTACAGTTTGAAGAAAATACGCCTGAAAGGGCTTTCGGTGCATTGCAAAGATACGAGACGTATTATGAGAGAAAACACTTTTTCAAACAAAAAAACACAGACAAAATTAACAGACCCATAAGTAATTAAATTTAAGGACACATGTGGTGATGTGTGCTTAAGATTAATTGTTATAATAAATGCGATAGTGTCATTAAAATTCATTAATTTTAATATAAAATATTTTTAAAAATTGAAAATACAGTGTGTTCCCGGACAATGTTTTGCTTAATTTGTTTTCCTTGCAGATTTCTTTTTGATGGTTAAGATATATAAAACAAATAGATATTAAATTACAAAATAAAGGTGTGATTAATTACTTTTTTAATTAATATTTAATGTTTATGAGTTTAAAATCTGTTTTGTGTAGTTTAAAGTATTTTAAAAGGTGAATCTCTATTTAACGAATTTTCCATATAACGAACTTTTTTTCGGGATTTAGCGACTTCGTTAAATAGAGGTCCGACTGCATAAAATTTAAATTTTAATTCCATATGAGTGGCGCCATCTTTTAGTGAATTTGAGAAAAATTTGAGTTCAAAATTATATAGTAAGGATTTATAAATTAAAGATTTGAACTAAGAAGAGAAAAAAATAAGCAAAATAAAAAATTCTTATTCTGAGTATGGATGAGTTTTCTGTTTTCTTTATTTCGGGTAATGCCGAAGTTCCGCTTCACCAACCAACTTCCGATGCAATGCTTCGTTAATGGGAATCTTCAAAATTTCATTACACTGTTTGAAGATGCTAATTAATGTTTAAAGTAGAAATTTATAACGCCCTGGCTCAAGGAAACTTTGAAAAATATTCAATTCGATATTCCAATTGCTGCAGCTCTCAATGTTTAATTAAAATAAAAGCCTCATTTTGTGGAAAGGTTGTCATAATTGTTCGCCACCGCTCTTTTTGGCAACTTCTAATGCTTGTTTGGCGGTTCAGTTTGTAACTAAACGATTTCTATTATTACTGAATGTTAAGTCTTTAACCATACGATTTAACTAATTACAATGGTTCCATTTGGAATTTAGTAATTTTAAAAGTGTTTTAGCAGTTTTAAATAAAAATTATTAAACGAATTCAAAGAGCGCAGAATTCAACGTTTTGCGTACTGTTTAGCAACGGATTCCGAGACTAGCATTTTTGGGGGAATTTATACCGGAAAGGGGTGTCAGGCAATGAGTCATATGAGCGCATTTTTGGAATCCTTTGTTAGATCACATTCAGTAAAATTTAAACATCGACCTTCCATTTTACCCTTTCCCCCTATTTTGATGAAAATAACTCCGCCCGGCGCATGCGCAAAAGAGGGGAGATTTTCCGAATCCGTTGCTAAACAATACGAAAGAAAGAACTGGTTCGAACTTGGCGCTTGATACAGTACGCAAATAGAGCTGGCGATTGTTTGAATCGGAATGTTATCGGAAAGCGAACTGTGAATTCAAAATAAACAGAACAGGAAACTCGTCCATACTAATGGAAGTGTATTCTTAAAATATATTTTTTTATTTAAATTGCTAGTTGCGTAGCTTCCCATGTATTAGAACATTAAAACGCCAACAATGTAGGTTTCATGTTCCAAAATTACTAACGAATATAAAATCCTCTTCAGAAAAACTATCCTTCTTGCAAGATTTAATAAAACTCCTTCATTAACTCGAAAGAAAAAAGCAAGATTTATAATCTGCTTTCTTATCAATTTTCTTTAAAGCAAACTTATTTTTCGTCGATTAATGTTCGAAATTTCTTTCGGAAGTGACGTCATCTTAAAAACCGATTAATCATTTTTCTTTCTCATTATGATCTGGCAACAGAATCTTCGCAGTCTCAAAATTAATTGCCCTAAAGATATTTTTAATCCCTTAATTTAAAAAAAAAACTGATTTTCCTTTATTTTCTGTCGGATAGAAAACAGTTTAATTTTTTTTCAGCTCTCTCAGGACCCTTCGTTATCTAGAAACAATTTTGATAAAATTGACAGTCTGTCGCAAAGCTGTTCTACCGTAGTTTCTAATCTGACGTTAATCTTTGAAGATTATTTCATTTGAGTATATAGATTGCCAGAACTTTGGAATAGAATTAAAATGGACTTAACTGTATTCTTTAAAAAGATTTTGATTTAGCTTCAGAAAAATAAAATCTTGTATCTCAGTGAACAGCTTTTAATTTTCAGCAGATCTGCATTATCGTCTTATTATTCGACATACATATGCTTCAAAATTGCTTTAACGGTTAACGCTTTGATTTTGATCACTTCCGATTGAAAGAAAATTGCTTAGGTTGTTGGTGATAGGTGCCCGCTTTAACCATGGACCTACCTCCAAGGTCATTTTTAAAAAATTTCAACTGATCAATTTGAAATTTTGCAGACATTCATAAGAACGCTATACAAGACAACGTAGAAAATTTCACTGAGATATATTTATTTATTCTTGAGTTATGGGTATAAATGTAATTTGCAATATTTGCCTTTATAATAAATGCTCCTGGCGCCAAAAAATTGCTCGAAATCACTCTAATTTGTTATTAGTTACGCTAACCCGTTTGAATAAAAAATTGGGATTAATTTTTATGTTTCAAAAAGGAATTTTAAAATGAACACACTTAATAACTCAAAACTATTGACGTTGGAAAAGATATGCCAAATATTTGATATGGAAGAGAATATTTACAGTTTAATAACAAAATAACTTCTAAATGAATGCCAAACATTCTTCTCCGTATTTGTTTTTATTGTTATATAAAATATCGTGAAATGTAAACAAAAATTGAAGCGCTTGGAACAATTATCATAAAGGCCATTAATTGGAATTAAAAATTACATTTGTACCCATAACTCAAGAATAAATAAATATATTGCCGTGAAATTATGTGTGTTGTTTTACATAGTGCTCCTATTAATACTCGTAAAATTTCAAACTGATTAGTTCAAAAGTTTCAAAATTGTTTTGAACGTCCCTGGTCGTCTGAAACATGGCCCAATATTTAATTTCGAAACCAATGCAGAGAGGCTTGTACTTAAAGTTGGGAAAATGCTTTAAATAACGTAAAGAAATATATTTTAGGCTTTTCGAGTACATATATGTGCAGATGACAAAATTATGAAGTTATTACTAAATTACTTAACAAGAAAGGAAGAAGGAATTATTTATAAATTTTTAAAGGCTCCCCGGTCCTATTAGTTAAATATAGTAAAGTATTTTGGAGACACAAATAGAAAAACGATCTTCTGCCATCGAAACTGACCGAGTTATGGAACTCGGGATATCGCTGAATCGGAGAAGATCCTCCAATGCGGAACACGTGCTCGGCACGGCCTCTGATTGGTTTGAAATTATGAAATCCAAAGCTTCCTAACCCTTTCCGTTATAGTCCCATAACAGTCGAAGTTTTTTTGTGTTTGAAATGTTGATGTGTCAAGAAAATTTTACTAGACATAACTAATAGTACGGGAGGATAAAAATTTAGACATCGTAATTTTTTGAGCAGTTCAATTATCGCCTCAAACAACGCAATTCTTTAACCCTTCACTGCACACTGTATAAAATTTGATGCGCAATTTATTTTTGATGTTAATAATGAATAAAATATTTTTTGTCCACTCGTACACGCTGTATCAGATTAGTAACATCGTAAGAGACCAGGTAACAATAATTCGTTCCATTTTCCGTGGACAGCACAGGTCCCGTTGATAAGTCTGTGGTAGTCGGTTATTCAATTCCCGATACACCTATTGACATATTTATGCAGTTTTTAGCGTTTAAAAGGAGTCGTGCATCTTTGAGGGGTTCATCCATTGATTCTACGAGTATTTACCATTTGATATTAGTTTTAAAATACATTTTTTATTGTTTTATAGAAGAGAAATAGTGATTTAATAATATCACAAATCTATTTTGATTTTTTTGTGTATTTTTCTGTTGTTATATGTAAGGTTCCCATGTCCAAAACATTTTTTATTTTGAAATTTAAAAAATCGTGCATTGAAGGTTTAAGCCATTTAGAGCATTTTTCCAACTGGAAGCACGTGCATCTATCTTACGGTATAGAAATCTGCTGTTGGGCAACGTTTAGAACGAACACCTTCTATATTACGTGCAATAATTAATTAATTAGTAATTTAATTTGCGCACGAAAAATGTTATTCGCGTTCTGCAGTGCCTATGTAGAGGAGTTTAATTTCCTCGTTCTTTGGAAGACCCAATAATATTTATAATTTTATTGCTCAGATTTCACAAACTCAGAAGAGAATTCGACATCAGTATTCCAAAAGTTCCTATGAATTCCATTTATGATTGAATAAACATAGGTAACACAATAACATAAATCATGGCAATAACTTACAAAATGTATAAACACAAAGAAATCGTTTGCAGTGACATTCCATCTAATATTCAACGAAATAAATATAATAAAAAAGATTCCGAATATTTTGAGTTTATGCAAAATTTTTAAGTTTGATTCTTTATGAGTTTGCGCAAGAAGATTTCATTATGGAGAGGTCTGAACATAAAAAGTGAGTTCTTATACAACTGAAAGTTGATTAATGATCAATTACTAGGGAGCTTTGTCACCTGCTTGCCAACCCCCAGGTATTTTTTGACCTTGAAGAAGATCTGTTTCTTGATTTTGTAAGCATTTTGAAGACAATTTGAACATTCAAATGACACTAAGAAAGACAATTAAGACAGTGTAAAAAAATGAAAAATAGAGTTTCAATATATATGAAATATCATTTCAAGTTAATGATGTTGCGTACAGGTATATGCAGTCGTTGTAGAATGAAGAAACGTTTATTTCATCTTTTAATTTATAGGTTTCAGCTGATTTTAGGTAATTAGAAGAAATATCGAGCCATGGTGAAAGCAGAGAGAGAAAAGCGCAGTCACCGGCAACGTATTAAGCAAATAAAAAAGTTACGCCGAAGCGACATTTCTCTATCGGAAGCTTACATGTTTTAGAAAGAGAAAAATGGCGGCCGTCAAGCCTTTTTATACTGCTGAGAAACGGGGAAATTCCCGAACGCTACAGCTGGTTGAATCCGGACTTCTCACAGTTAAAATGGCAGTTATTCTTATACTAAGATTTGAATAGAATTAATAAGTCTAAGTTAAAAGGCGTTTTAAATTGAAAACTAGGGGCGTTAAAAAGAATTAATTTAAAGAAGATAAAATAGTTAAATCATTACATATATAAAGAAAATTCTAAAAAGAAATCGGTAAGACTTAATAACTCGGTTTAGTTTCATCGCCAAGCTCGCCATAATTTAGTGTTCATTCATTGAATATCCAGGAGAGCCGACTCAACCTGAAGGTTTTAGAGTGTAAGGTTGACTCTCCAGGAGGAAAACATTCCAGTAGTCAGATAGACATGGTGTAAATGGAGACAAAATTTACATCAAATATTGAAGGAAAATTTTTAAGTTTTAAAAATTTAAACGTTGCCAATTAAAAGGACAAAAGATAAATTAATAAAAATGTGATTCCCACGGAAAAATTAAATAAAACTCGCCAAAAGGAGAAAGTTTCGGGATTATTACATTTGGCGAATAATCGTCTGAAAGAAATTCCATTTTGTCAAAACCGCGCAGTAATCTTAAGTGCGGTCTGCGTGCTGAACATGCTGAAGTAAATTATTTCTTCTCCAACCTGAACGCTTTTCAAAACTTTCTTCAATTGCTTAGGGCCCCAAAGACGGAACTGTACGTGTTGCCAAATCCTATAGCTAAATAACGAGTTTTCTGGTAGCGGCACGAGAGAAATAATTTTACGGATTCTTTAAAAACTCAATTTTATTAATGTACTAAAAAGTAAAAAGATGTTTTTTTTCTATGAAAAATGTGAACTGCGTAACAAAATTTCATACGTGATGCCTGGATAGAAATACTCTAAGCAAATTAGAAATTTAACCACAATTAAAACATATTTTAATTTTAGATACATGTTTATAAACTTGCTTACCTCTATTTTTGATTCGTTGTTTGGTACCGTTTTAATTTGTGGCTTCCAATATTCTTTTAATTTTTTCTTCTTATTATTATTATTTTCATTATTTTTCTTATTTTGATGTTATTTAGTTATTATTCAAGAAATTGTGTATTGGACAGATTGAAATTATGTATTGGACAGATTGAAACTATGATAAGAAATTGTGTATAGGTTGATGTGGACTTTTTCTTGAGATGCAGCGAGTTGCATGTTTAGGTTTTAATTTGTTTTCCTCTATACATATATATTTAAGCTTTCTTTATTTCCCTTATGATTGTATTTTAATTTATGTTATTTGGTAATTAATCAAGATTTTGTGTTTAGGAAAGTTTGAAAGTGCGTCTAGGAATTTGAAATTGTGAGAAATTGTGTTGGTTGTTTTAACATTTTTTTTCCTATGAAGCAGTGTGAAGAAATTTTGTACTCGAATTTGCTGGCTGCAATGTCTTCGGCAATGTCAGTGTCTCGATATTTGTATGTCCGTAAGGACATATCAAATTATTAGTTATATTACCTTTGAAGCCTAATCTTACTAAAGCTGCTTAATTCCTTTATAATATGGTTTTCAGAGCATCACGCTTTTACAATTTTGTTTTGACATTCACATTTTTGGTAGTATCTTTATTTTTAATACACTGTTAAAAGTGTGTTTTGATCCTTTCGCGTTCGTCGCAGTCAAAACACACATTGAGCATTTTTTTACTGCGAATGGGCGAAGCGTAGCTTCATTTTTTTTCATAACTTAAGAGCCAGATATATAGGCCAACTTATATAAAAATTCCAGTTCAATGCTGTTAGTATTCACAAAGATATCAACATTGCGAGGCTTTTTATCTCTAAGAGAAACACAATAATGAGGGTTCTTTCACAAATGGGTATTTTTTAAAATTGAATCTTCGAAAGTAATATTGAATTTTATGAAGGTTGAATATCCTGAAAACTCACGTATAGTTATAAATTAAATATGTAATTGAAATTTCATTTCGATGATAACTTATTCGGAGGAAAAATAGCCCTTTACAGTTCATTGGTTTCACTGTGAAACCACAAATATCTTGAAAATAAAATTACTATTTCTTTTTCTTTTGCATATTTATGATCAGCTCCAATTCAAATACTCATTTTTGAAATAAATTTAGAAATTTTCAAACCGAAACATGTAGTGAACTTTAAAGGGTTAAATGGGTCATGGGCCTATTTAGGGCCTTAATTAAATCGGTCTTTTCAGGTTTTAATATATTTCATAATTCATTACTTTAGATATTACAGAACCGGGAAATCAATATAACTCCAATCACCTATCAGGTGGCTCCACGCAAAATTTTAATTAAAATTAATTTATTAACTGATAAATACGTTCTAAAAATAGTAAAATAAAGTATTGTGATCGAGAAAGCGCAAATTTACAAAATTTCAATACTCAAGCTTATCGGGAAATGACTGAAAAATCAGCTACAGTATTCCACCTTCACAAAGAGAAGGCGCGTAAGAAATAAGAAATGTTCGCGATTTATTACCTTAACTGTTTCACCACATATTTAAATGAACAGAGTGCGCGATTTCCGGCATTTAATCCAATGAACTCGGTTTACAGTCAGAATTCAGTTAAAGTGTTCCGAATGCATATCGCAAAAGATTTAATTAAGATATTCGAATCATCTTGTTATCTGCATAATTTATAATCCCAGCGTCTCATAAAATTTTTGAAAGCCCCCTATTCGCAGAAATGATTTATGGCCAACAAGCTTTCCCTCACTAAATCAACTGTTAAAGGGTACGGGAACAGTGAATTATTTAAGTGAAATATAGAACAATCATATAATCCCCTTAATTAATGGAACAATTAAATTTAAAAGGCCTTTTAAGACTCTCCATTTGAAGGGAGAAGTCAGTTTAGCAGGTGATTACATGGTTGCGACTGCCATGTATGATAACATCCTGCTTTTGTATTCCAGTGTCTTTAGATTTCAAGAGTGGTTTAGATATGTGAGATAGAATTTGGCCAATCAGTTAATGAGGATGAGTGTCATGTGTAAATTTATTTGATCTTGAATAAATTAAATAAATAAAAAAAAGTTCTCCAGAATGCGCCTTCAGAAGAGTATATTATTAATCTTTTCTAGATATTTCTAGGATGCAGAAACAAAGACATATAGAGCATAGTTCAAAGTAGCATAGGAGAACCTGTTTAAATCATAGCTTGGAAATCAGTTTTGAATTTAATTTAGCATTTTAAGAATTTTCTGTCATGTCAATATTTTCATTTGTAAACCTTGTATTTATAAAGGCCCTCTTTTTCCTAGTATAATAAAATAACTTCAAAGTGTTAGAGATTGATTTAGAAAAGTAATTCCATTTAGCTTATTGGATGACATATTTTATTTAGACTTTATTAATTAATTAATTTACCTAGTTAGGACACTTCGTCTGTGGGTTTTGCGATATTAAATTTAATGTTAGATTTTGGCTGTCAGCGGCGAGAACTTACGCCAACCTTACAAATCGTTGAAAATTATTTAGATTTGGGTACGGAGTATATTCCAGTTTAGAAAGGTTATGAAATTTCTTGTTATTTTTCTCATTCTTTCCCTTGATTTTAGTTTGGTCTCGATTTTAATTTAAAAATTCCTTTTATAAAATATACGGAAGCGTGTAATTTAAAAGAGCCTGCTTTCATTATTTTTTCGTTTTTTCCATCTTTAATTTATTATTCATTATTATAAATGTATATATTCTTAGCTTCAGTTGTTTTCAGATGCAGCTGGTGAGATTTCAGTTGGGAATCAAATTGACGCCACGAATACTCAGCTAACAGTAGATAAATTCCAGTATGAGTAGTATATTTATGCCGAGATGCACAAATTGTAGTGAGCTTATTTTGTGGATAGTACGATAGAAGATATGTTTTAATTATATGCTATAGACAGGAATATGATGATATTATGATAAGTAATAAAAGACGTTTAAAATTTATTTTAAATGCAGTAACATTTTAGAGCGCTATTTAGCAGAAGGGTCTCGAGGTCAGACATTGTAGCGGATGAAACTATATTCGAAACCAATCACGACATATTATTGTGTATCAGGAGATCCTCATTAAATCATTGATGACACTTCTAGACATGAAATAATCGCATTGTATACGAGTAAAGACCTGTTTTCTAACTTGATGGGGATCTAGGAATTTATTGTAGGATTTTTGTGTGCTGTATGTTATTCATAAACCTAAATATTATACCAATTTCATGGCATACACAATTAGTTTTCATCTTACATATAATGATTGTATAAATTTGCCATTTATAGGCTGCGGAAGTTCATAAAAATATCTCTATATTGAAAGTGGAATTTTGGTTCTAAAATTTACTAACAATATTGAAATTCTTCATAAAGAGAGGTGTAAGTAGTTTTAGATTCACTTAAAGTAAATTTGAAAGAAAAAGATCTATTTATTTTATTTAATTGTCGATTACATACGAAACTGGATACGCATATGTTTATTGTTCTTGAGTTCGTCTCATTAGGAGACATTTAGTAATGAGGAGCTAGAATCCTGTAAGTGTGATTGGCGCTCAATAGTAGATGGCCCTCTTCTAGACAGTATAAAGCTTTTGCTCATCTGGGAGAATACTTCCATCCGCGTAAATCCATAGACACTATCACATCTTTTCCATCCCAGATTTAAAGATTAGCCTCTTCTTGGTGGATTTTTTTGAATTTCCTCCCACCTCAAAATTTCCTTTTTTATTGTGAGAGATTAGTATTTGTTCCTCCTAGATTCAAGAAATTTTCGTCTTTTAACAATAAGCAATTTTTTTTGCTTGAAGTCTGGTAGTCATTACAGCCCTGTTGATATCAAGTTTACTGATCCTCAGTTTTCTGCTGACCATTCACCAAGAATTCAGGCAGAATACTCTCTGATGTCTATTTTTCAAATGCCTTGCTTTAAGGTTATTTAAAGATAAATACTACAATAAAGAATTATTAGTAGTATACAAAAGTATGTTTTATCAAGGTTTAACCTTACCATAGAAACTGAAAGCCACTGATCTTTCTTTACCATCAGGTATAAGAACCGCATTAGAATATAGATTTGTGGCTGATTATTTATTGCTGCCATTATCAAAATCTCAGATATAAGACGCATAAGTAGCGTAGATTCACTTTCAGTAGTGCAATTTTTCTCTTTAGCATCACATGCGGCCATATTTCTGATCACAAATAGGGTATTACAGCAATACGACATAGAATGATAAAGGAGTTAAAGTATAGCAGCTTTCACGAGGTAAGAGTCTCATTCTCATGGTGAGATCTAAAAAAATTTTATTATCATTAGACTGGTTTAAAATGCAAGGGTTATGAGGTCTTGCCCACAATTTTAAAAGATGGCCAATATAAAACTATTATAATCAGACATATATTTGTTGAATACACTTACATAAACCCAGTATTTATAGAGTTTTCGAGATACACTTATTCCAATTAGATTTGGCGTACTTTAGTGGCTCGGAGGACGTCAAGGAGTAGTATTCCCTGAGTCCTCTCAGGAGTGTTCTGTAACGGGTACACGCAGTCTCTTTTACCCTAGCCTTGGTATTTTCAGCGTCGTGGCTTTGGGTATATCAGTCTATTTTTTGTACCCCAAAGGAAAAGAGTCCAAAGGAGAATGATAGGATATACTAGATGGATTTATTATCTGCTAATATTTATTCACTTACATTATTATACAAGTCGAGGCACAGACACTAAAGACATTTTTTAAGCATTTTTTTTGCTGGCTTTTTTTTGATTTGAGAATAAGTGTTCTATTTACTTTTTACAAGATCTGTTAAGAATGAACTATCTCCAGTAATTACCAAGGCAGCATTATTTGTTCGGCTGTGCACGTCACTATTAGATTGGGAGTGAAGTACTTGTGTCTGGCTGCTACAACAGACCATTTAGACAGAGGCATAGAAATTTTGAAGATTAGAATAGTGATCGAGAGTCCCATTTTGATACATTTAGAGTTCAGGAGTGCAATTAATTCAAGATATTAATTCGATACATTCAGATGGATATATCGTGCTGCAGAACCCTATCCGCAAAGGAATGATTTTCTTTTTTTCTATTGTGTAGGCCTTTTTCACGTTCAGCGTTATTACATTTTTTGTTTATTTAGCAGAAATGGCTTGTATAAAATGTTTTCTTTTTCCTCTATTATTATTTGACTTTTTACGTGTTTTTTGCATTTTTTGTTTATTGGCAGAAGTATGGATTTATATAAGGTTATATTTTTTTGTGAATTTCGTGTTTTTTTTTATAAACTCGCATTTGTCCTTTTTTATTTTAATCTTACGGTTATTTAAGTTCCGTAGTAGCATTTATTTAGGAGAGTGGGCAATGCTGCAGAAGAGACAGGACGGGCGTATAGAAAGAATGCTGGATCCAGAGACCTCCGCCTCTCCGCCAGAAGATCACATTGTCAAGTAAACCCTTTGCCAGCATCTAGACCCTCAATTAAATAAATATTTATAATTCACCTATGGACATTAGTTGAATACGAAGATGCGGCCAGGACCGAAGAAATGTGCAATATGACGGGATTCTGTCATTGGAATGATATCATGTAATGCACAGTTTCCCTTTTCTTATTGGAGATTTCTATTGGCCTCCATCTCACCGTCTCAGTCATCTTCGTTGTCTATGTGCTATAGACATAGCGTTCTGGATCGTTCAGCATCTGCGCCTCCTCTCCTTGGTGAATCAGATCCAGCTCCCGGAATCATAGCCCCAGCTCATGGGAGATTTTCCCTCTCAGGTCATGACAGAGAGGAGGACGAGTCTCAGATCATGCAGAGCCTTTTGCAGTCGGTAAAGATATCTAAGTAACCTTGCCTGTAGCTGGTATAGACCTTAACGGAAGTGCAAGTAAAATCCCACATATTCAGCTGCTTTTCGTGATTTTCTCCTCCAGTCCAGGCCAAATGTATGGACAACAACCATTTTGTGCCATCCATGATTTTAAGCTAATTCTGTAATTGCTCTAGATTGGAAAACAGTGATAGATTTGTCTCACCCTTCATTTTTGCTTAGCACAGACTCCTTTCAGGAACCTCTGTCCATCCTTTCTTTTCCAGATCAATGCTCAGCAGGATCTTTTTTGTGCCTTACAGGATTTTAGCAGTATGACATTTTTATGGAGTCCCACTGTTGGTCTGTCAAACCTCTGTATACCAATTTTTCCAGCAACACTACCTCATAATTGCCCCTTATACAAAATGTAGTAAATATATGGATCTTAGCTTAATAAAATACTTTCCAGAAAAATTAAATTTACCCGGCCAAGAGATAATCTTTGAGTTTAGATACTCTTAGTATAGTTTTCCTTGAAAGGCTATGTAAAATTATAACACATTTTGGATCAAGGAATCACTATAGCATGATACAGATTCAATGCATAGGCCATGGGACAGATGTTTCCTAGCAGCACATGGAGGCTTTTTAGGATGGTGATTGATGCACATAAATGTGGCTCTCGTTGAAAATCTAGGACTGTGAAAAATAAGGTAAGCGTTTGTTTATACAAGATTCTTCTCAACCCCAAAGCAGTTCTGTTACACACAGTAGTAACTAGGCGCCCTTCAGTTCCTGTAGGATATGCTGCTCATTGTAGGAAGACATGCAGGAACTAACTGCGACTATATTTGTCCAGTGTGGGTGCAGCAGAAAGCATTCTTACATGGCATGTAGCCATAGGCAGAGTAGTTGCTGTCTTGGTTGGGTTGCAAGAGCCAGGCTGCACCACATTGCTTTCTCTGTATGATAGGACCAGCGGGGACAGAAAAAGCACTAAATCAAGGAGAGGTGCCCAGGCCCAAGTAGGCAGATGCCTCATGCCAGTGCTTGGAAGGGATTAGAGAACTGAACCATTATAGTTGCCTCAGAGGATTCCTGCCCTCAGTGCATCAGTTAGGTTTGATGGAAGGTTTATTAATAAGCGATGGACTGTAGGTAAGTCGTTTTCCAGTACTTACATACAGAAGTTTCCAAAGGTAGAGTGAAGCAAAAGGTGGAAAGGATGTGTGCCCAGGCCTCAAATTAACCATATTGAAGGATCCAGTGGTAGGAGTGGTGGCTGAGAGGAAATGCAGCACTGTGCGACTCATTTAGGTTAGCAAAAGAAACTTCCTCAAGTCCACAAATGAAGAAACTAAAATAGATCCATGCTTGCTTAAAATTACAAAGGCCATGGGATTACACAGCATGTCATTGAAATCCATTTCTGCCTCCCACTTGATTTCCCTAAAATTTTATATGGTAAACCCAGGCATGGTAGACGGTTTGCCACATCAGGATATCTCAGATAGGGGCTGTTGCAAAGTGGGATCAGATGGCTGTGACCCGACTATTTGACTGGACATTTAAGAGAGTATTCCTCAAGACAAGAAAGCACAGTCGACAGGCCAAGTACACAAGAGAGTACGCAGCATTTTAATGCACACCAACAAATGCTTGCCGGCTGGATACCCAGTTTCTAGTATATAATGGGAGTTACTACGTTGCTCCAAAGAGCTAGGTGGTGAGAGAAAGGGTTGCTGGGGTTGAGTCAGGACTGCAAAGAGAGAGAGAGAGTGTAATATGATGTAAAGAACCTTTTTTATGACAACATGAAAGAAAAGGATTTTTTTTTATTTGGCCAGTGTAATTAGACTAGAGGATGGCAGTTGTAGGAAATAGCCAGTTTTGGTATTTAGTTCTTCTTGCGGCCTCCGGTTTAACCTGTAAGTTTATAGCCGCTCAAGATAACCAGTTTTTGGGGATTACAGGTTTTCGTTTTCCAATAAAAGACAGACATGATTTATGAATAGATTTTTTATTATTAGCATTTATTTTTCAGAGTCTATTGGCCAGTATTTATCTATTCATAAAGATTCTTTTCAGTAGATCCGCCAACTATTGGGCTGACTACAGAGAATGGCAGCGGTTTCTGATAGTCTAAGTAAGATGATAGTGAGTTCAAAGATTAAAGAACGGTAAATTTAAGATCTATCCTCGGTAGTTTTCTTACAGTTATTGGTTTAAAAAAATAATAGTTTATAACTTGGACAAAAAATTAAACCAGAACCGGAAAAAACAGTTTTTCGATTAAAGTCAGTAGTTCCATCCAGCTAAATTAGACGCACCACAGAGATTCATTATAATGATAGTGGGCATCTTTTTCTTAGCTGGATTTAGAATATAATTTTCCTTTTACAAATCGACTACTGTCAGGAATAAAGAGATTTTATTATTTACGACAATGGCTAGCTATTTTTTTATAAACAAATACAGATAAGGTAATGTAAGAATGATATCTAGTCTGGGCCGTTGATCATTTTGCTTGATCTCTGGCAGTACATGATTATACGCTCTTTTATCCGCATGCCTTGAGAATTAATTCTTTTCAGCATCTGCTTTTGTCTCTTCACTGTAATCAGATTTTATCTTTTTTCTTGCAGATGTTGCAGGTTCGCCCCAACTTTTCCCATGCCAGGTTGAGTGCACCTATTACAATGCACTATAGGATGGAAGTACAGCTTCAAGTTCAGGCTCACTTATGGGGACATATCTATAGGCAGGCTCTCGGCCCATCATTTAGAAAGTCCCATCCTATTTGCATCACAGTATTTTGGTAATTGTAGTTTCCAAGTAAAGTGCAGAGGCACTTGGGAGTCCTGGCAGGAGGCGGTTTCAGGAGATTAAGCATCATGGGATGGACAGATCTCTTATGATCAGTTGGAGACGTCAACCAATGTAATGCTTACCACCCCTGATATTTATGCGACTTGCTCTCCGTTTTGTGTACTTTTTCCACCCCTCTCAACTGGGCTCATCTCTGTCCATAGGGTAGAGGTGTTTTAACCAGCGTGGCCTGAAATATCATTCATATTCGAATGGTGTAGTTTTCCTATTATGGCTTGAAAGGAAAATAAACAGATTTTAACAAGCAGAGACATGAGTATTTTAGAAGGGTATCTTACAGATTTCCTAGCAATGAAATCTAAAGGTTTGAAGGAACTTTAAAAGTTAAAGAGATTTACAAGAGGTCTGTGTGGTTTTATAGAGCTCCCAAGTCTTTGAGAGCCTTCTAGATCTGGAATGTACAAACTTCCAGAATGTTTTTTAGAGCATTTCCTAAAGATCCTAGAGGTTTATAGAGCCCCAGAGGGTTTTAGGCAGCAGAGGGTCTAGATAGGTTTATAAGACTACAGAGGTTTGAGCAATTTTAGAAGGTTTAGGATGATTTCCAGGAGGATTTAGGAGACATTTCAGAGGAATTCTCAGAGGTCTATAGTTTCCAGGGACCCGCCAGTTAATATCTGCCTTGCCTTTAGCCTGCACCTTCAGGGGCTCCTCTGCAAATTCTGCCTCTAATGGTGAGAGTTTGGATTTTCAAGCATCCTCTTACAGAGTCAAGCCTGCCATCTAGTCACCCAGGGCCTGCTGGGAAGTACGTGTCAGTGTGATGTAGCCTGGAGGTAAGGCTCTCTCTGCCTCAAAGGGAATCAGGGCCATTAGAAGGTTCTGTTTGCAGAGTAGAGGGAGAATAGGCCAGTAGGATGGGGTGCAGTGGGAAGGTTTACCTTGGATTTTGGATGGATCTGCATGGATGCATCTAGATGGATTTAGTTCAAGAATGGGGCCAGCTTGATGGGAGAATGATCTTGAATGAAGCGGGCTTTAGAGTGGCTGTATCGAGCTTATTTAAATGGAAAGGCCTTGTCTCGACATTACCCTCAGTTTCGTCTTGGGCTTCCCTCTTATCAGGAGTCTTCTTACGGTGCTTTCTTCTTCACCATGCAAGTGGTAGTCCAGTGTATTGCATTGACCTCATCAGCGGCCTTTAGGGGAGGATCAGTGGACAGGCGTGAGACTTTAGCTCAAAGGAAATATCAAAGGGAAGGAATTATACTAGCCAGCATACGAGCTTTAAAATCAGAAGATAAATGTGCATAGGTAGATTTCAAAGATTTTTTCCAGTAGTCCTTTTCTTTATGCTTGATCCGTTTCTGTCCTGACAGTCAGACCAGTAGAGTTGAACAACAACAAGGAAACCTTTTTGAGATTTATATTCCATTTTTATATTTTAAGCCTATACTGCCGCATTATTTTGTAGAAATATCTTTTATAAATCTTTTTGGCGATTTCATAATTCTGATATAAAGAAAATCATGATGATTGAGATTAGACCAAGACGCAGGAGTAGAATCTCTGTGTTCCTCCAGAGTCTCTGCTGCTTCCATACCGTTCCTGCTGTCACTGCAGCAGAGGCAAGATGTCTGAGAATCATCCCACTCCTCTTTTTACAGCAGCGCGTAAAATGCTCAGCTAACCCAGTCTGATGTCTGCACTGCTATCATGTCTGCGATCAAGTATAGAATTCATTTAGCAGAGCCTCTCACAGTAATAGGTGCTCACTGGAGCCTGGAGCTCATCAGGTTTTGAGAAACGGCTCTCAGACATATTATCTATACATATAAGCAAACCAGTTATCAGCTTGCAGTTTCCAGATCAAGTATCAGGAGATTTTTCAGCGGAGTACGCTCGCAAGGAAGAGGAGAAATACCCGTCTTACCACTCGATGCGGAGATGCCCACTTTGGGCATCTTAGTAGGACGACTGGTGGCCGGAGGTATGGACGGCTGGGACCTTGGCCCTTTCACCCAAGAGACCCTCAGGAGGTGACCCAGGATCATGCAGTGAAGGGAGGAGATGCGCTTCCCAAAGGGGCATGGCTGGGAGGGGTCAGCAGGACGATCCTTATTTTGCAGGGAAAGAGCGTGTGGGACAGCTGGGATTCAGGATGGACAGGTAGCCTTCCTCCCCTTGCAGCACTCAGAAGTCAGCAATGCA
>BGPR01007727.1:0-20912 GCA_013235015.1 Araneus ventricosus
GAATTTACTGATTTTACTGTTTTACTGATTTTGCAATAGAATTTACTCCATTTCTCTATGAATGCAATTAAAGTAGTAAAATACTCTAATATTCCCTTATACGAGAAAGAGTATAGAATTCTGTACGTGTTGGAATTATTTTAAAAAACTATAACCCCTTATCCTTATGAGGATGTTACCTCTATTCATTAAAATCTTTTATATCCAGAAGAAAAATCAGACCAAATAAATAGTTTTTTATCTTATACAAAATTATAAAAGCTTTAAGAAATTCCGATATAAACCGAAATGAAAAACTCTCAACTTAATGATCATCAGTGAAGAGAAAATTGCAAAAATATTCATAGAGTTAAATGTAATTATAAAACCTTCGCAATATATTTCACATTTTTGCTTGAATATAAAATCATGATTATAATTTAAAAAATGCAATAGTTGTATACGAAAAATATGGTGAACATTAACTGGCTATGTATTATTGCCAGATAACATTATGGCATTAGGGAATATACTAAGTATCGTTGCATACTGAAAAGATGATGAACATTAACTGGCAATGCATAATTGCCAAATAAAATTATGGCATTAGGGAATATACTAAGTATCGTTGCATACTGAAAAGATGTTGAACATTAACTGGCAATGCATAATTGCCAGATAAAATTATGTCATTATAGAATATACTAAGTATAGTTGAAACTAAAAATTGGACTCGGGGCAAAATATAAAAAATAAATTAATTAAATTTTTTTAAACTGTGAGGAGAAACCAGATTTCAAATTTGAATTTGAAAAAAAATGGGCAAACATTTAAATCGCAATAAACAGAAATTCTTTTTACAAATGAAATTTCAGATATGGAAAAACAATTACAAAAACCATTTTTCAAACTGTTGCAGTTACGGAAATATTATCTGCAATTAATTCTTTCACGATAGAAATCTGTTATTGAAACATCAGAATATCAATTGTAGGAGCCAAAAATCTGTAAAATAATTTTTATAACGACTCATAATTAATTAAGTTTAAAATGACTACATCTCGAAAATATGGTTTTGGACTTAGCGACTTTTCCCTGAACGGCGAAGATATAAGTGTCAACCGTTTCTAAATGCATTAAACATTCTATCTCTTAGAAAACACTAGCTCAATAGCTATAAAACAAAGAATATATGACGTCAAAATTAAAATATCGGTAAGTTTATTATGCCTTTTGAACGATTGTGAAAAAGTTACTTATAGAGAAGAGATGTAAAAGGAAGAATCAAAACCGATTTATTAGAATTCTAAAGGTTCATAACAACGCAATTATAAACCACAATCTGCGTTAAGGCTGCCGTGTACCTGTACGAAAAACCAGTGGCGATGAAAGCGCCCTCTAACAGTGGGGGTGAAGAGGCGGTCTTAAAATCTTAATTGACAAGCCGTATCACAGCCCAGAAGTGAACCCGCGGACTACGGATTATTTTTTGCGGTCGTGATTCCGGTCGCTAAACAGAGGGGGGGGGGGGCCAAGGTCATGCCTTGTCCCCCAAAGAATTCCTTTATTCCTTTGTAAGGGTAATCTGATACCCTCTAGTCAACCTACACTCCGGGTGGAGGACGGACATTTAATTTCGGTTCGGTGTTTGCAAATCGTTTGAAGAAGAGTCCAAAATCTGTGAAAACTATTATTTTAGATTTAAATTTCTTCTTAAAAATATTGCCGGATAACTGTCATTTTCTCAAAACAGGAAAGCGGTTGTGGTTGTCAAAATTCAGAAACCAAAACTAAGATTTTTATTACATTTGAGAAAATTGCATGACGTTTTTATGAATATAATATTGTAATTTCTGAGCATTTCGAATTCGTCCCGAAAAATTTTGGCAACAGTTCAATGGCTTCTTAGCATTACGGAAGTCTACATTATTCTGCAAACAAAAAGCAGAGAATGAGAATGTATAATCTGATTAATCCCAACGCCGCGCGCGAGGTTCATTTCAAACAATATATTATTTACTTCGATAAAATCTGCGCATCTGGAAAAAGATACTAATTTAATACTATTTTATCTAATGGACGAACTCACGTTTCTCCTAGGATTACCAAAATTGTGAAGAGTTGAGGATGTGACATTTAATTCTCTCACTTTTATTATAAACAGAGTATTTACAAGAAAAACTCCAAATATACTCTCTGGTTTTACTTATTTTTTGAGGTGGGTGTGTCTATAATTGATTTAGGATTTTTTTCATGAAAATAAAAACTGCAATTGGTACTACGTAACAATAATAAATAAACATATCCATTAAGAATTCTTTGAATAGTTGAAATATTGACAGATAAATATGCTTGATAGCGCCCAGCGTTAAGTGCAATAAAAGAAATAAACCATTTAATAAACTTGTAATGCTGGAATTAACAGCAAGCCAGTATTTGGGTCATTCTCCTGAAAAAGGTACAAATAGCTAAAAAAAATTATTTTACAAAAATATGTAAACAATTTTAAAAATTGCATAGGTGTTTCCATTTAAGCTTAATAAATAACCTTATATTAGTGGTCAAGTTTTCTATTTTATCTTTCACTTTTTTTTTTAGTTTTAAAATTTTTAACCTGTCTAAGAAGGAGCTGAAGCGAGATAATCCTATTAAAATGCACAACCTAATAAGTGAAATTATTAGTTTACAAAAAATCTCAGCTACAATGTTTTAAGTAATGATTTTATGACATTTTTATGTCTCATACACGATTTATGAAAATAAAGCAAGCGATTTGAATTGAAGTGAATACGAATAAACATACAGATATGTTTAATTTCCCATGTTTCTGACTGCAATTTCTTGATAAAAAATAGACTTTGAGAATTTCGCATCTTTGAATAGGTTTCTTTCTAGAAATAAACACTGACATAATTCTCGAATTCACATCTCGTTTGACATTTTAATGCTCGTGGTGCCATCTATGAGGAATACTTGTAACAAATATATATTACAGATCTTAGAAAGATAATAATTCATTTTTAGCGGGGGGAGTGGTAAAGGGGTTCGTTCCCTCTCTTTTTGTGGAACATATTAAATTTTTATTTCGTTTGTCAATTTTCAACTGTCAACTTTTAATTCTTTATTCCAATTCGCTCAAAGATTATCCGAAATTTAACATTTTGCAGCAAAATTTTTTTAAATTTGCTGCCTATCCCCTTTACACCTCAGTACTTTCAGATATCTTAAAATTTCTCTTCCCCCCCCGCACTTATAACTGTTTATCGCCAGTTCTGACTCTCATAAATACTTGAAATATGAACTTAACGAAGATGCAAATGTACTTTAAAAGCGAAGCATTTAGCAGGAGATTAGACCTTCAATTTATAACACCTTTGGCAATGATCATTAATTAAAAGTAAAACGTAATTTCAAGAAAGTTTGAAAATATAATCTAAGAATCCATGAACGCTTTTATATGTCAAACTTTATAAGAAACAATTTAGTTTTTTACTTGCAACAGATTTAGGAAATGAAATATTTATAATTTTAATTTTTTTGGATTGAATCCTAAATCACGGAGAATCCACTGCCTAAGAAAATCTGCCATAAATGAAATAAAAGATATCTCTAGCCTTCACCCGCTAATCTAGTGCGAACACTTGTACCCAAATATTTGCGTTATTAGATATATGTGTACACATTACATATATTAATAAATACTCTGATGACCCATTTATAAACAATAATTTGGAATTCATTTTTGATTCACATATAGACAAATTTCATCAACCATTGGAATAAACCTATATTCATTCCGAAGAATGCTTAGAAAAATACAGCATCACGCTTTTTTTTTTAAATTAATGGCTTCAGAAGCAAGTAAAATTATATATAAAAAAACAGTTTGATTAATTAGTCCTTTGGAAATAATACTTAATTATAAAGAACATAAGTAATTAAGCTTTTTCAATTTGGCAATACAAATAAAGCTAAGCAGTCAACCATTTGGCCTAGCAAAGCAGTTCCTAATATTATAAAATTAAAGTATCTAGATTACCAATGCATTTTTTTAAAAAAAGCAATAGTATCATGATCATCGATAATCTCCATTCTTTGTAAGAAACTCAGTATTTGATAAAATGGTTTAATTTATGAGAACTATATCTGAGACGTTCTATGTACGTTACCACTGCGTGCTATCAAATTAAATTGTCACTTACTGTAAATGTATCTAATTCAATATTTTATAGTCTAATTTAAAATAAAAAATATTCCTATTTTATTTTTGGGTTTCATTTAATTAAAATTTAAAAACACTTTTATAGGAATATAAAAATAGTCCATTGACAACAATATTCCTATGTTTCAGCTTTCGAAACTTAATTGTTTTAACTAAATCAAATAAGCAAAAACACAGAAAACACGAATTAACATTTCATGAGCAAATTTCATTAGTTAATAATATTATTTCTATACTCAGATTTTTTTTTTACGTTATAGAAAATATTTGCTGTATAAAAAGTTTCATCGATCATTTAAAACATTTGTTCGGCATGAATAGAGGAAGAATTTTTAATCTTCAAAAGCCATAATGCTCCAAAGGCGATTTTAAAACTAATTCAGTCTTTTCATGAAAGATTAAATATGTAGTGAAACATAGCTCTTTCTACTCTTTGAAAAATAATCTTTCCAAAATCTGTCCAGCATCTGGAAGATTTATCACTTTATCCGAAAACTGATCAAAGCAAAAGCATCAAGTAACGACGAAACGTAAGCAAGAAGAAAATGGAGTAGAAAGTCTCGAACATTTTATCTACAGGCATAAACCCAGTTCTGAAAAGCGTCCCCTCAGATAGTGTGGTTTTAAAGGAATGAAAGAAAAAAAAAATGTCTCTATTCAGTCGCCGTCACTTTGAAATCCCTCAGTGGTAAAAGAAATATTATTTTTCATTTCTTTAAAAGCTGGAGGGAATGCAAAAAATGAAGAAATATAATACGTGATACATCATTTTTTTTAAAAAATTGCTTATCTATTTCATCGAAGTTTGTATCATACAAATATGCTGGATATTTTTTACTTTTCTTTCCTCTCCAGATTCACAAATTAAATCTTGACGAACGGGCCTGTTTCGGCTAAATTCTGCATTTAAAGCAGACCATCAATTTTAGAATGCTTTGAAGAAATGGACTGGAGTTACTACGCAGACATTAATTTTCTTGTACACAAAGCATACAAAATTTCTATATTCGCTAAGTCCTCCGTTTCTTTATTTTTCTATTTAAAATTTACACGTTTTACATCTCCCAGAGTTGGAAAACTCTCGTATGGAATTATGCCTGTGAAATTGTATGTCCATACGTATGTTAGTATGATTACTGAAAAATATAAAGAGATTGATCGGTAAACTTTGACATGTAGTCCTTGATCTGAATTGTAGATTTTTGTCAAATTCTTGACTAATTCTGTCAACTAAAAGAAGCAGTTTTCCAAAATACGCATTCAATATTTTTCACAGCTCTTTGAACCTACGCATAGTAATGTCGTAATACTTCTTAACATCGCTGTTGCCATAAATTTAAATGAAGATAACGTGTATAACGATATTCCGAGAGGTGAAGTGTAGAGCATCTTGAAAAGGAGAAGGTAGCTGTTGAACCGAAAAATACTTTATTCCGATTTAGATTTACTTAAATATTATTATATAGTTTATTAAAAATAGATAAACGCTGCAATAATTATACATCCATGCCATGGCCATGAGGGAAAACTTTACGTCCAAAGCCACGCGTCTTACCTCTGACGAGTTCCATCGTCAGAAGAAAACTTTACAAAACCGCGGCGAGGTAAAATACTTTTAGAAAACAGGGAAAGTCTAGAATTGAGGCTAAAGAAATGTTGCGACTCTTACGAATCTGTAAATTAAAGTAGAAGTGTCTTTATCATAGAAGTGAAGTAGAAGCAAAGCGTTTATAATTAAAATTTAAGTGGCGTTAAAAAGGATTGATTTTAAATATGATTAAAAATTCTAAATCAATACATGTGTATATATTCAAACATTGCATTTATTTTTATTAAGCTTTACCAAATACATCAATAGAAGGTATTAGATATAGTTTTAATAAAATGCTTTAATTCACATGCGCTTCGCCACTACGTCTGTCTGTAAGTTAAAGTAGAAGTTTAATGCCTTAATGGAATAATGTCAGAATGTCCTAAATGATCATCTAAAAACTTTAAGGGTAGTTGAGAGATAAGAAAAGCATGTCAGTTATCCAATGGAGCATGGAATCGCAAGCACGAAGGGCTACACGTGTTTGTTATTGAATTTAGTAAAACACCGGAGGATACACCAGATAAAGTTCGCAAAAGAGGCTTAATGCGATACAAATATACAATGTCACAACAACACGCGAAGCGTGTATAGCTTCAACCAGCGATTATTTTTAGCACTTACTTTAAGTAATCCTAAGGTTCGTTGTTGATACTGTGTCCTTACTTGTCATGATATTTTTCTCTAGCTTACCCTCGCAGAACAACTGCGCTCGGTTATAAGCATACCATGATTTTCTTGACCCCTCTAGAGAAACGCATACCATGATTTTCCTCTAGAGCCACACTGGAAATTCAGCGCTCTAAGAAAATTCACCAAGACAAAAAAAAAAGGCTTGCTCTCACTCCCAGGGGCGTTGTACATATGGTTGTATGCCGTCTTTTTGTTTGTGGTGCCTTTATTTTGTGTTTGACGTTGTTTTTAATTTTTTTTCACATATATATATATATATTCGTAAGTCTGTCTTCTTGGCTCTTGCTCCTGTAGAGCAAGTTTTATTGTAACTATAACGTATTAATTTTGGTTGTAGTTTTTTTTGTTTACTATGTACCATTTTCTACGCCCAATCTGGGGTTGTTTGTGCCGATTTTATATATATATATATATATATATATATATATATATATATAACAAATAAGAAACAATCATAACATAATTGTAAAGACAATATAATCAACATGAACATTCATAATACAAAATGCAAGAAAAAAAAAACTGCAGTAGGAAAAGGCGTGAGTTCTTATAGAGAGAAAATAAACAGAAGAGGGATATATATATATATATAAAAGAGAGGAAGGATAATATAAAATAATATAAAACACAAACGCAACGAATGCGTAATAATGCTGCAATTCAACCGATGAAATAATAATTTATAATCCAAAAGTCAGAAAGATAATCTTTCCTTCTTTCGTTCAAGTTTCGTGACGTCACAGTTTCGGAAGCCGCAAACGAACAAATGTGCATTTAAAGCGTTCCGTATTTAGTATTCCTGATCTTAAGGTGTCTTTTTGTACTAAGTCGATGATGCTCTATAATTTTGTAATTCACTTCTTTCCTCTATCTCGTACCGTGTTAAAGACAATAACACTATCTCCACCGTTTTCCATCAGGTGGCGCAATAAGTGGTTTATCCAGTAGCGCATAGTTACTTTACCATACCTAGATACCACTCTTATGAAGATAGCTGCAGCCATTCGGTAGGTAAAAGGTTTGTAAGGGACTTTAGTGGACACCCTGCATATCCTATTGTCAACAACAGACATTAGCGCTTCAGTCTTATTCTCAAGATTTTGGAAGACAAAATTGGGTAGGTTGCTTAAAGGCAACACTGGACGTTTAAGGGTTAATTATAAGTAATGGCATTCTATTTTAAGAAACACATGTATTTTTTCGAGAACAGCTGAATATTCAAGTACAAAAATAACAGTAAGAAAACTTACCGTCTTCTAATAAAAGAGATTTATGGCCTTAAGAAGCCATTGTCAGCACTTCGTGTTTTAACCAAAGAAGTATATTAAAGCGAGGTTGAATTACAGAATAGGAAGATTTACACTTTCGTGTAGCAATACTGTATACATACAAAACCATAAAAAAATATAGAGGAAATTATTTAAGAAAATTTACTAGCTTTTTTCTACAACTGTCTGATAAACTTGAAGGAAAGATTTCAACGCTTCAGGAACAGAATTATATTTGAAATAGTCTACAGGTACTGTTAAAAGTTCTTACGCTCTATTATGTAATAGAATATGAAATACGAGATTTGAATTTAATCTGGAATGTTTTCTAAAAAAATATGTCGACATAGAATGTCCAAATAATCTGGGAGAAGTTTCATAGAAATTTAAATACCAATAGCAGCGGGATTAATGAAACTCTGGTTATGACTCTGTTAAGTTGTACTTCACTATGCAGACGCTACTTTTTTGAAGAGACGAGATATTATGAATCTTGGAAAAGTCCTCTTTGGAGGTTGTAAAATACCAAAAGAATTTCACCCGTTAAATTCCTTGCTGTGCTCATGGTTTGTGACATCACTAAAATTTCTCGTATTCGTCCAGCCTTTGAAATTATTGTTGGAATTCACTAGTTGTATAAATTATTCCTCTTGACATTTTATGAGCCTCCTCGATTAATTTCTTCATTTCTGTTTCTCTTACGTAGTTTTTGAATTTTCTGAAACATTTATTATTTATTTTTTATTAGTTCTTTCGGTGTTTCCTATTAACTTTAGTTAAAATAAAAGTCGAAAAATACCCAATCTTTTAAATAAGAAATTAATAAGAAGAGTCTTGTTTTATTTCGTTCTTCAAATCAAGCAGAATAAAATTGTTTTTCAGGTTCGTTCTACCGAGACAAAACTGAAAAGTTTAAACTTTGGTATCCTATTGAGGATTTTATTTACTCGACATATAAAAGGAAAGACTTTGTCGGATCATTAAACTTTGTGCTTCATTTAACTCATGGATAATCTTCTTTTGTTGCTCTTCACGAAACATTTTGTTCTCATATTCAAAAGAAAATCAACATTCCAGTTTGTTTTTAATTTTAAAACAATTTTTAAGACTTTTTTTTCGCGTAAATTCGCTGATATTAGGTTAGCACAACAGGAATAAAACATTTTTTTCATTTTCTGCAATCGATTGCCTACCTTATAATAACGATTCAACACATGAAAAGCAAATATTTAACATAATCTCTAGAGGCAAAAGTCTAGAAATTTTAGGAAGAACATTTCGGAAGTTTGACGGCTCATAACATTCGTTTCTGAAACAATAGCACAAAACTATATATCATACTCGAGACAATTTTATCAAAAAAGCTATACAATACTTTTTATTTAAAGTGATTTATTAAAACAATGGTAATAAAAAGAAGAAATAGAACACAAGAAAACTGACATTTACGAAATTTCTCACAAGTATAAATTGTGTTTTCCTTTACCAGACAAAACTAATAATTTATTATTTTCATTTAGTGTTTAACTAGAGAATAGAAGTATTTACTGATTAAGAAAAATAAGAAGAATAAAGAAACTTGAACACTTCCCAATTTGAAGATTAAGATGAAAATAAATCAGCACTGACTAAAGAATTATAATTATGTGTCTATGAAAAAAACAACGATTATTATAGAGGCAAATATTTGATTTTAAAAGGAAACACGGTCTTAACAAAGCAATTATGTCACATAAAGTAAACAGAATTTAAATAATAGTTTTCTTCTGTATATGTAGCTTTCTGTGCGAATCAAAATTAATTGTGTCTTAAGGAAGAGTGGCTATAATCAGAGTTAAGAAATTTGTTTTCAGAAAAAAATATACTCTTTAAACAACTGTTCATTGGGTTCAAACTATGCGTTGTTCTTTTCCTTTATAGTTGTTCTTTTTGTAATACTTTAAGATGACTTTTCATCCTTTTAGTATAACATTTGACTCCTTTAATTAGTTTCTTTTACTTCAAACTATTCTTTCAATTAATTTTTAGCTTTATTTTATATGTTTAAGTAAAGTCTGTAGTGCATCGAGCTGCGTCATTCTATTCTGATGTATATAAGTTAGCATCCACCTCCGGACAGTGGGAATTCCTTTTGTCTAGTGGTTAAGACGCTCGACTCGGGGACTCAAAGATCTTAGATTCAAAAGACGTAGTGCCAAAAGTCTCTCATGCGTGTGATTAGACTACAGAAACATTCAGAAAAATTTACTTGGCTAAACAAGAAAGTAACATAAATAATTTATGTTTCTATGAGCTATCTTCTTTTAATTAAACTCGCCTACTAAAAAAGTTCTCTATTTTTTCCCGATTCCATTCTGACATGTCAGACAGAAATTCGTTATTCTAACGCTAATATATGCATATTTTCTGATTTGGAATGGCAACAGTTCTTACTAGAATTTGATTGACACTAATTAACTTTTCATTTGTAACCATTTAATAAAGCAAAGCTTTTTTAATACGTTGTGGCCAATATTTACGTAAATGATAAATGCAAAGTGGTCCACACGATATCATATTTGAATCCATTTTGTACCGTGCAATTGCAATTGATAACTTTCTCAACAATTCTTTTTCTGTATGAAAAAACTTAAGTTTTTATATTAGCTTCGTATTTCTTCTTCCCGATGATCTTTGTTAAGACTTAAATTTCTTTAAAGTTAATACTTAATAAAAACATGAGAATTATTTTGAATGGGAACTGCTGAGAAATCGTAAACATGTTTAAACAAATTAATAATGTTTTTCTGTTAGAAAATATATAGCCAAAAAATATTGATAATCTCTAAGTTAGCTAATATTATTTGGAAATCAATATCATACAAAGAAAGCCAAAGAACAAAGATAAACTTGTTTATCTTTGTCTTCAGAGGGAATCGAAAAAACAACAAAGGAATCCATTCTAGTCCATTTTTCAAAGGCTAAGGATTTTATTCGAAATGGAGTCAAAATAATAATTGGGAAATTTTTCTGCAAGAAGCTTGCATTATGCCAAATATATCTTCTCTTAGCCCGAAATTTTCCAACAAGAGACAAAGGAGATCTGTACATCAAAAAGCATTATCTCAAAAGAAAGAGGAAAACCAAACACAAACATAAAAACGCTAATAAGATTGAATCGAAAATATTATCCATCTGGCTTTTAAAAATACCTATCATAAGAAAAAAACTTACCCCATACCCAGAATAGAGGGAAAAAAGAGAAAAAATGTCCTCACGCTTTCACAATCCCACGCTAACCCTCCTTTTAAAAAAGAAATCAGGAAATTTCTGAAAGAAAGACTAGTCCTATTGCGCCATCTACATTCGAAATAACAAAGCAGAAGGAGTAGGAACAGGAATTTCTAGGGAATGGAATTATTTATTCATATTAATAAAAAAAGTCCCTTAGTTTCCATCTATGCCTCAATTAATGTAATTTTTTTTAGATTATATATTCCAGACTGCGTTGAAGGATAAGATATTTAATACCGTGAATATTTAACGGGAAGTGGTTGTCATTAAGAGTCTTTAAGAAAACATTCGAAGCAATTAAAAAATCATTTCTATTATTGCTTATTTTTTTAATTCTGTTAGCTTGACTAAAAATTACGTTTCTAAGAACTCTAGAATCTATATTGGAATGATAATCACAAAGAATTTTACTCTTGAAATTAAATTCAGCTCTTTTATCAAACAAGCCAATCAAAGCTTTTTGCTTAGTAACTTCAATTTTAATATCTAAAAGGGACCTTTATTTTGATGAGAATTCGTTTTATCAAGTTTAAGTTCTTTTGGATTAATTTGGATTTGGAACAATTAATAAGGAAATCTAAGTTACCAGAATTTAAAATAAGTAAATCATCTATGTAAGGCCAATAAAAATTTTGCTTAGTAATTTTTTGTTGGTAAATATATTGAAATAAATGTGTAGATTGGCTTTAAATTTAATAAAATTAAGCGGCAAATTGGTACTAAAATAAATTTTGGTTCACCATAGTATTCGAAGCATATTTTTACTATCCAATTTGATCCCAAAACTTAGAACTGCTATTATATTCTCTTATAAAAACAAGCAGACGAAAAGCGACTTTAGAGTACTTCCTTCCTTAATTACTTTTACCCAACATTTTTTTTCAATATACTGCAATACAGTTTACTGATACTCCGGTTTATTAAATTTTAGAAATGAATGGATTTCTGCGAAATTTATAAAACCTCTTTTAACAGCGTCTTCACAAAACCGATAATGAAATAAAAGAAAGTTGTTTAATAAAGGAACTAAGTTCTATTAATCTCCACCTTGAAGTGACTATAAAGAAGAGGAAGTTTGATTCTCAAAATTAAATATCAAGAGACTTGAGAAATTGATTGAGTTCTTTCTCTCTGAAGCTTGGAAAATTGATGTTTTTGTAAGTATAAAACTTTCGATATTTTAAGCTTCAACATAAGTTAATTTTTTTTCAGTAACTGCAATTTCATCAACAAATCATGAATGGTAAAATGAACGTTATAACAATAATTAAGCAAAGATTGGCTGTAAAAAATTTTTATTCTATTTAATGTTCTGATATAAAGTCAGTTTTATAAGTTTACATGGAACCAAGAGAATATTTTATTAATTAACATCATCTGAGTTTTTCTCTACTTTATCGTAACCCTCTGACTGCATATTCCGCGATTTCCGCTGGATGGAAGTTCGTCTCTTTCCTGCTGCATCCTATGATTTTCGTAAGCTAATGGGTTTACTTAGAACTTTTAAAACGTTGAATCATATTATACTGTAAAAAGTTAGGTGAATAGCAATAAACTTGGTTCAATGGTATTTGAACATGCTTTAAAATGTTGCATTTAAATAGTAATTCAAAAAAATTATGTCATCCACTGAAATCGTAATACTTTTCTTCTCGCAGTGAAATAATTTGATTACGGCAAGACCAGATCTCTTTTTTTTATTGATTTAACTTATACATGCATTTACAACAACAGTCGCGACTTTCTAACACCATATGATGTGCATTTTCAGAACTTCAAAAATAAAATGCACCTTAACACAACTTGACTCTTAAATCTCTCGTTCTTTCGAACAATTTCTATCTGCTTCATGTTACAGAGGTTAGAAAGAATATTGCTGACTCCGTAAGCGGTCTGTTCATACACTACCCGAATGCTTTCGACGAACTCCTAATATCTGAGATCATCAATTCTGAGATCTTTCTCCCTTTCTGTCTCCCTGGCCCTGCTTTCTGACCCTGTGAGGTAGGTGTGGGTTATATTCCACATGTTCCTAAAAATAGAGACCCTGCCAGGCTAATGTATCAATCGCTCCAGAAATATTTTGTTTGCAACCTATGAAAGGAAAAATAAACCTAGAGATGCTAATTCTGGTACAATATACTTTGTCCACTGAAACTGAGAATTGTTATTACATTTACTCTTGAATGAATCGCCACACGAAAAAAAGCCGCGTCATTTTGATGGGAAAGGTATTTCCGATCTTATCAGTTTTATGAAGTAAAAAAACCGATATTACTTCAACAAATTACACCTTAAAGAATTCGAATTAAATCGTTAGATAAATTTTATTGAGATATAATTGTGGCAGCCATAATCTGAGCAAATATTAGAAAAGAAATGATGGAGTAAGGGTCAATTGAACCAAAAAAGAAGAAAATTATTCATAATATAATAAGTTTGCATCTTATAAATAATTTTCCATAGTTTAATGATAATGAAGTTTTCGGAAAGAAGGAATAGTTCGTTCGATTTCAAAATTGTCTTTAAACACTACCAGCTAGTTGCTGACAAAAAGGTCCAGAGCAGCTGTGAAAAACTGCTAAGATTTTTTTAAGATTCCATCGAATATATCTAAATTGATAATATAATGTAGAGTCTGATTATTTAGTTTGCATTCTTCAATTTGAAGCAGAGTTTTTCCAGTTTAATTTTCTTCACCATTCTTCTAAAACACACAACTAAAGCAAGAGAAAATAGACTCACTTGTGGAATAAAAAAGGACTATCCGTTTCACAAACGGGTTTATTCTTCCTTTATGTTCCACTTTCCTTCAATTTTATTTTTTTTTATTTCCAAAAATAACCGAGAGAAATGAAATGAGAAATAAATCCAAGGTCGCCTCATTTTTTTTTATTTGTAATCAATTTTTGGAATAATATTTTGTTTCGTTCTCATTCCAGTGCCCGAAATTAATATTATTGTTATTTTTTTTTACATTTTAAAGTGAGAAAAAAATGTTCTTCACATTACCAAAAAATAATAGCCAGGTTGTTAAAAGTATATAAGAAAAATGACTGAAAAAAGGAGAAAAATCACTTAAGCTTTAATCATAAATTAATATTCATTACACTGCAAAAATTGCATCAATTAGAATATTAAGAACAGAAAAAAGTAGCAGGAAGACTTTTTGAAGAACTGTTTTAGTTTAATTACGCTACCTATGTGAAAGAACCAAAATTATTCTTAAAATCGAATTAACAGATTTTTTAAATGAAACATAACGCAAGATTAAAAAATATTTTGGTATTATTTTTCAGATAATTCATTGCTTTAAGAGTTTGCATAAATGCAGTGAACTGTTCGAATAAAATGAGCAGCCAATGATAATTTGACTATTTTTTCATTTTTATTATTTCTTCTTTATTTTTTGTTTTCCATGCCGACTCAGTTTACCAAAAGGGTGTAAAAACTTACTGGACTCGATAACATGATCGAATCAATTTGAGCTTAAATGCATGAAATGTTTTGACTGCAATTCAATGCAAATTGCATGCAACGTTCAAGCCAAATATGATACAGATACAAATAGGTTAAAGCAGTTTATTGAGTGCATCCTTTTTGACATTTATTGAGTGCATCTTTTTTGACACTAGGGAATAATGGCCTTTGTTGCTAAAAATCCCATCTCATCACATTTCAATCAATCAATCAGGTTAAAGCAGAAACATGCGACTTATGATCCGAGCTTGAAACATAATCTCTTAGGGGTCTATTCTGGTACCCCCGGTTGGGTTGGGTTCCGTTGTTAACGTGTAGAACCCAACCCAACCGGGGGTACCAGAATAGACCCCTTAATTTCAGAATCGCACAAGAATAAAATCGTTGGTTTCAGTGAACACCAAAATATCTTTAAGAAGATATTACGAGATGATTTTTCCTGAAAAATCTCGAAAGCCTTAAATATGTTCCCTTCTGAAAATGTCAGAACCCTGCATGCTATCATAAGAATTTTATTCTTTTACAATGCAAGAGCTCGGGAATGAAGAAAAAAATTCTAGTAAATAAGTAAAGAGGATACAAATAAATAGGATAAAATATTTTTACTAGAGGGGAATGGAACTAGAAAAATAAATTAAAGCATTGATTAAAGTTGTTCATAAAAGGCTTCTTGGATATTTGCTGCAATGCACAGAAAATCTACAATAATAATATCAAAACTAAATCTTTTAATTCGATGTGAACATCAAAAGGCATTTTATAAGCAATATTTATAATTATGGCCACTTTTCCTTTAGTTTCTTAGAACAGCAGAAAAAAAAAGAATGGATAATGTCATTAGAAAAATTTCTTTCCGTTGATGGACTTGATCTAAATTTCATAGCGATTTAAATATTTGATGTAAGGATCAAATACCAAATTAAAACCTTCTAGGATTTTTTAAATTATTGCATTCACATATTATCAAATATTTTTATTAGAGGGAATTGGAAGTAGAAAAATAAATTAAAGCATTATAAGCGGCCAATATAATCACTGACATGTTGCGAAAATGGATTTTTCTTGCTCTCACGGAGAATATAAATGTCGAAATTTATTAATATCTCGCGGTCAAAATTTACGGCAATTCTAGTATTTTCATTTCTGAATTCTCAACATACAAGAAAGATACCCGACTTGATGAAAATCTGTGTGTGTGTGTCCGCTGCCTTCGTGCTTTTAAAGCTCTTTTTATAATACTTAAATTAGATAAAAAAGAAATTACCGTGCATGCTAAAATTAAGTACTATCTTTATACAGGGTGATTCAAAAGATTGTTCAATAATTTGTAGTGTGGTCAGGAATACAAAACCAAGCAATATTGACATAGAAACACAAAACGCAAGAGGGTTCAGTCGCTTTTACTAGGAAGCAAACAGGCTTTCTTTCCACAAAACTGATTTCCAAGGGCAGCTGTGAACATCTTGCATAATTGGAACCTGACAATGATTAGAAAACCGAGAACAACAAGTAGCATAGTAAACAACAATATGCCAGTAGCATATTTACGGATCCAACATAGTACGGAATGAGGTCGCTTTTAATTGGTTCTCAGTGTCACGAGACTTGGATTGCTTCTTGATGATGTCATAGTACGCGCTTAGGCGGGATTTTAATTATTATTTTGTCGTTTTAAATCGCATCGTGAAGAAATCATCATTAACTTCTAATTATGATTATTTGGATGTTTCTAAAGAAAATGATGAATACATCTTTAAAATAAAACAAATAAAGGACAAACCTTTAGCATTGGTAAGTACACTTTTGTTTCACGACGTCATTTAGAAGCAAGCCAAGTCACGTGACTCTTAGAGCCGTAGCACACTAGCTTATATTTCGTCACCAAGGGCGAGCGAAACCGCTTCTCGGGCGTTTGAACCGGTTTTATTAGCCCTCAAAGCGAAGATGGGAGCTTTCGAACAGAACTAAAAACATCCATGCAAGTTCATGGGCGTGAATAACTGAACCAATCAGGTTCGACTCGCCAGTGACATCACTGAAAACTTAGACGCGATTTTCGGGATACACAGAAGCCATTTTGTACCGTGTTCACGCCATGGATGCTAGAAAATATGTTTGGACCGCAGAAAAAGAGTCGGCTTTAATTGATTTTATTCAAGAAAGGCCGGCTCTCTGGAATCTAGTAAATTGCAATTATGCAAAAAAAAAACTTAAAAAGTTATGCTACGAAAGCGTTTGTGAAGAAATGGCGAAAAGATGGCCTGAAGACGCCGCTGCGTAGTAATAATATGCAATTTTTTTATTTTAATTTTTTATTGAAATAAGGTAGATGTTCCAGTTTTTGCCACATTAAGAGAAAATTAGAATTTTCACAGTGAATGACTGGCTCAAGTTTTTTAAGTATTCTTTAGTAACTTTTATTGCCTGTTAATTAAAAAATCTTTCTCTGGAAAAATAGTATATTTTGAATTATGAATTTTTAAATACTATATCTTAATTTGTACCAGTTTTGGCCACATATATATCATAATATATAACAGGCATTTTACTTAATATTAAGCAGAAATAAAGCATTTTCATGCAGTATGTATTTTATTACATTTTCCTTCTTTATAGCAAGTTTTTCATTGCATATAAAATAACTGATTATCAAATTTGGTGTCAAAGTTTTACATTATTTGTTTGATATTTTTTCTTGTTTATATTTTCAAAACATTCAGTAAATTTCTAATTCTTTATAGGGAAATATATAATTGCACTTCAATTTAGATAGTATGCACTTGGTACATGGAACTATAATTCAGATACTTTGCGCTATAATTCGAATCTTTGCGCTATAATTCGACTTCTTTGCGCTATAATTCGGATACAATGCACTATATTTAGAATACTTTGCACTATAATTCGGCTACTTTTCACTATAATTTGAATACTTTTCACTATAATTCGAATACGTTGCACTATAATTCTAATACGTTGCACTATAATTCTAATACGTTGCACTATAATTCTAATACGTTGCACTATAATTCGAATGCTTTGCACTCAAAATCAATTTTTATGGCAAAGTTTCAAGAATTTTAAATTGGACAGATTGCTTACTCAAAAAAAAAGGAAATAAAAAATATAGATATTATAAAAAAGTTTATTACAAAAATGAAAAAGGTTTTAAAATGTATAAAGCACGAGTGAAAGTTACTTTAGGTACAAAATAAACACACATAATTGAGAATACAGAACTTATAAAAAAGTAATATAATGCTACACAATACTTATTGTATTAAAAGAGCATTCTTGGCTTCAGTGGGCCGACCTCTCTTGCGTTTCTGCCCATGAGGTAAACATTTAGATTCGTTTCACGCTTTCTCTTGCCCCATACGTATTAAGATGCCTAAGCTATGTTTACGAATATATTTTTTTGCAAAAACAGGACACGAGTATGTGGAAACAGAACCGTAACTGCCAGAGGTAGATACTGTCACTTTCCATACACATTTATTGTATTCAGTTTTATGTTCATCATATGAGGTCCATATGAGATATGCCCGTTCATGTGAATGGACCCCACTTATGCTTTTATATTCTGTTTCACCTGTAAAGATGGCAATTAAAAAACAGATCGGTTTTCATTCTTTTCTTTTAAAATTTTGATTTCTAATTTTGCCCACTGATTTGGTTTCGTCCAAATCTATGTGGGAACTTGCAAACCATTTCACATACGGTTTCATGCAAAATGGTTTGTAATTCGAGTTAACTGGATCACGTTCATTTGACAATTTTTTTCACAATCGCATTTTTAAACACAAGGAACTGACCAACAGGGAAATGCTCACGAAATGTATGTTCCTTTTTTTATCACTACATTGGTTGCCTGTAATCCATTAATGGTAATGGGAAAATAATTCCTAGCACCTATATATCAATAACGATTTCTCGTAAGATATCCGATTTAGAGTATTCTGTGAATATTGTGATATTCACATAATTTTATTCCTTTCATCTCTTTAAAAATAATGCACTAATTATGTTGAAGGTATCGTTATCAGAGCATAAATGAAGACATTCAATATCATTTTTTTTTCATCTGTCTTTAATGCCACGCAGTTTGCATGTTAACCACATGTAAATAGCACGTCAATCGTCGGAAGGGAAGGACAAAAGCAGCTTTGAAGCTATTAGTTCTTACACTGCTGGCAACAGTCAATAAAATTTTAAGATTCCACTCAGTTTCATTTAGTTTATAGAATGAGTCTTTCACACAATTAAATGGTTCTTCCGCTGGTGTGGTGCGAAAGTTTGGGTAGGGGGTGCCAGCTCAGGTATCGTCCTCGTCATCTGACCTCGTTTGAAAGTTAGTAGCTCCGTCCAAAAGTAGTCCTCGTGTTACTTCAAAACGGGTCGTTAATATAACTAAACTAAACACAATGGATTTAAATTCATACCTTCAAAAGTGCTGTTACTTTGAGTTTAGTTAATTAGTTTATTTTAATAAATGTCCTATTTTTGAAGCAAAACGAGGCTATTTTGGGGCGGACCTAGTCATTTTGAACCGTTGGCAGGTGACAAGGACAACACCTGAGCTGGCAACCCTCTTCAAGCTTCCGCACCACACCAGCGGGAGACGTTTGGCTCCATGCGTATGATTTTATGTTCAACAGGTCCATTACACGGCGGCTCTGTATTGGAATTGGGTCTCCAACATGGAGCCTTCGGCTCCGAAGCCGGCACTTTAACTCTAGGCCACCGCGGCCTCAATTCAGTTTGAAAAGATACAAAAAAGAGGTATAGAAACAGTGACATTGTTGCAAAATAAGCAGTGCCGAGACGCTCTAACCTGGTAGCAAAAATCGCGCTGTTTTAAGGACATTTTTACAATTTTTCTTGTTTATTTCTCGTGAAAAAAGCAGTGCCAGAACGCTGTTCCGACGCCACTACACCCCTAGAGAGAAGCAACGACGCACGAATCACGACAATGTACGGCGCATAGCCATATTATCAAATTAACCATTGTTGCTAATTTGACGGATTAAATTTCCGCTTTGGCTTATTCTCGGACTTTTTCCCTTCTGAGATGGTAAATCTCCAAAAACAGGGATGATTTCCCCCTATTGGCAATACTCCAACCAATGCAATGTTGCCGGCTGCAAAAACTGCGCTATGTTTAGTTTATGCAAAGTAGAAACATCTCTTTTATAGTGGAAAGTAATTAATGTAAGTCATAATATTTCTTCTTGAGTGCATCATATTTGTTCAAAGTTCAAACATTTTTTTTCATGCTGAATAAATTTCATTGTAGTGGAATAATTTCTTTTCGCGTGCAATTTATTTGTTTTGAGTGCAAATTATTTTTATCAAAGTGAATTTCATCCAAATCGAAGTGCAAATAATTCCCACCCATTCTTATATTATAGCTACATTCAGCAAAAATTAAATAGTATGATTTTTGGGACAAATTAATGCACCTATTAGTTTGTATCTCTGGTTATTATACATAAATTAAGTCTTAAACGATATAAAATTTATTAAAAAAGAGGCTAGTACTATCCCATAAAAGCATTTCCATAGATAACCAATCTTTTGTAAATGTTCAAGATATTAAGATGAGTCATCCAGAAGGTACATTTTCACAAAAAAACAGAGTTTCAGTGACACAGAAATTTTTTGGTGTGTAATTTGCCAAGTTTAATATTCATTAATCTTGCATTATAAGTATGCATTGAAGCCATGAATAAACAAATATGATGCATTCTATGTTTTATGCTATTCAAAAATGTACTACATTTAAATACTTTTTTTAATTTATTTTTTTTGCTCTGGACCATTGTACTCTACAATGGTCCACTTGTTACTTAAAAATAAATATTAAAAAAAGTATAGATAATTAATAAATTTAGAGTGTATTATAAATCTTAATATGTAGAGAATATGTATTCATTTTTTTCAAGCCAAAAACAAAAATAACTTGCATAAAAATTTATTGTTTTTAAAGGGCTGAATTTATATGCAAATACTTAAAGCATCCCTTTAGGAAATAAAAATAAAAACCCTCTTAAACCCTAAAGATAATTAATTTTAGAATTAATAGTTATTTCTGACAGTGTGACAATGAAAGATTGCAACACTTGCGAGTACTTGATACATGTTTATGCATTTAATTTTCTTGCAAGTTTCATGTTAAGGAAAAATGACCTAATCATATTATTAATTACTAAAAAAGAGTTTGTTTAAGGTGTAGGAATGCATCTTATTGGTTAATATCAAATTAGTGGCTAATTTGCTTGAGAAATGGATGCATTCTGCCCAAAACTGGTACAGTTTTAAAAAAATGGAGCATCTACCCTTTTATGTTTTTATTTACTATGCATACATTTCTTTAGGGATTTTTTTTTTTTTTTTGCCATTTTAA
>BGPR01007727.1:26333-69069 GCA_013235015.1 Araneus ventricosus
AAACGGAAACCAGTTTTTAAATCAAAAGCCAGTAGATACAGAAAAAAAAAATGTAAGCGCTTAAAACACGATTACGCAGTGATGCCAAGGAAAATTCTTGCGAATTCATTAACCTCTGAACAGTGTAGTTTTTGTACTCTTTGGGAATTTGAAAACAAGGTGGGGATATCATGCGATTTCGGAGATCTCCCACACCTAATGGAGGATAAAGTATGAGATATCCTATATTAACCCTTTGCAATATTTTATTTAAACTCGTAAATAGATGACGCCACTCATTTGAGCCTTTTTATTATTTCAATCTATTTAAGATGGTAAGGGATAACCGAGACATTTTAGCATGCCCTATACTACTTATATTTAAAATTATTTGTTATGTTGACTAAAATACGGATTTAAATAGCAAAATTCCTGCAATTCGATGCATGTGCCGGAGATGGCATTGTATTTTAAGGGGCTAGCGTAATACTTTTAGGCTGGCAGACTCTATGCAAATTGCTTGATGCAAAAATCTCTCGAAACGCTCTTTAAGAAACTAAGAGCTACCATGTTTGCCACGTAGTTGTTTCTTGGGTAGCTGGTCTCGAGAAAGGATTTTCTAAATTTTAATTAGATTTTTAATTAAATTAATGACATTCCCTCTTTTTCCCTATTTGCTTCGTATTCCACAAAAAGTATTTTTCACCACTTTGAAATTCAATAAAGATCTACAGTGATTTCAATTTCATTCGCATGCAGTTTAACTTTTCAAAACTTGATAAGCAAATGTTGGTATAGTAGAATTTTACCATTTATTCACTGCTGAAATGCTCAGTCTTTTTAATTGTTCAGTCGGCTTTCACAGTATAACCTTTAATTCAAAAAATTTTGTTCTGCTTTTTTTAAGGGAAGTTCAACTTTTTAAAGTGATCTAGCTTTTTCAGTTTCAATTTTTTTTAAATTTTTAATGTGATTTGAATATAACGAGCGTTTGGCGCAGTATGGGCAAATCGACCCTTCTGTCTTTAAACCCAAAGCAATCTACAAATTGGTAAACATTTCAAAAATATCTATATATTTTTGATTAAATTTAAATTTTTTACCTGAAGACTTTCAATCCAAACTTAATGTTGGAATCTCTCGTCTGTAATTGCATACAATTTTATGAATTTATAAACTGGATTTAGAAACTAATCTTAATATAAGTCATTGTGGCTATGTTCCACATCTGCTCCTAAACCAATACTGTTTTGAACAAAATTTTGCACACTTATTATTTAAAACAAGGGGAGACACTTATGAACATTCAAAGTCCGAAATTTAAAGTCAGTTAATTAGAAATTAAGCGAAAATGTTTTTCAGCAGTAACTTCGGAGCAAATTGTCAGACAAAAAACTATTTTTAAACCATCTTAAACTTTAAACCTTTTCAATGATGCCAATTTTATTTCCATGTAGGGTTTCCTTTAAATTTCATGAATTTTTAAAAGTTTTAAAGAACTGTATTACTCGAAGACGATTTTGAAATAAAGCATTTTCATCGATACTTCGTTGCTAGGCAACGGTGAGACATTGAACTAATTTCTTTTTATTTCAGTAAATATTTTATACACGAAGTGAAAGATTGCTGACCACTTTGAAAAAGCCCAATAGTTAATTAAAGCTTTTGCGAGTCCTTCCGTGATATATTTCGAAAGTGTTATTTGACATTAACTTTTATACTATATAAAAGTTTAAAAAATAGCTTTTCAATGATAAAAATTTCATTTGCGTTCAAATTGTTGCTCTCATTTCAATAAATTTAAAAAATTCAATTGTGTTTAAAATACAAGATTTGTAGCATTGTATTTTTTCATTGTTAAAAACAAGAATAAGTGTGAAGAGCTGTTGCTAGAACATATAAACAAAATTTTGGAAGAATTCTAAAGAAAAGTTTGAAAGTATACCATTTATAATTTATATCAGGAACAACTATTGATCCGGTTTATTTTAACGCTTTTTATTAATGAAAATTTGGTTAACTTTCAGTCTATGGTGCCCTCTTACTTCGTTGCTCTTAGGATCGCCAATTCTCTGCCGCCAAGAATGGAGATGAGAGGATATTTGTTTTGGTTGCGCAATGATGATTTTAACGAGATGTGCGCATGCGCGGAAATTGATCTGTTCATTAATATTTTGCGCATGGTACGATATTACGATTCGTTTTGATTGGTCAGCTTATCCCATTTGAGGATCTTGTGCCAGAGAAAGTCGCATCAAAATCAAATCAAATCAAATCGTTTTGATTGGTTTGTTCCGTTTGATTTGATTGGTCGATTCAATCTAATTTTTTTTGTCGGTTTGATTTTCGTCTGATTTTATCATTTCGTAACGTGCGCTTCGTACAGCTATTGTTGCTTGTGGCATTGGTTCCCTTTCGAAGTATGTGGATTGATAGCAAGCGGATACCAGTGTCCTAACTGTAAACAGCAATTCGGCAATTAAAATAGGTATGTGAAGTTTTAACTACACTTTTCTCGTTTTTGAACATTTTCAGTCACTTTTAGATTCAGAATTGTATATGTTATTCTGTGTTTCCGCTTCTCAATGAATAAGCGAAGCTACTAGTGTCCCGCTTTGCAGAAAGCGAAGCCGCTGATGTTTTTTTTAAGTTAAAAAAATTTCCAGGTACGCGTTTGAAATGCCGAAGGCATTGCGTGCTCAATCGCTCCTTTTCAAATGAAACATGCGCAATGCAGCAATGAAAAGCGCACTGCTCATCCCAAACAGTGTTACGCGCCAGCAAATCAAATTGCGCCAAGATAAATTGGCGAGAAGCAAGTGGGCACCGTAGACTGAAAGTTTACCGAAAATTTAACTATTTAATTGTCCCAAAACATTCGTCAAAATCCTTCTTATACTCCACTATGTATGATTGAAATTTGTAATAAAAGCGTTTCAGACGATAAAGGTATTTTTAGGTATTTTCTACACAAAAATAGTTTTTTAATTAAAAACATTAGACATGAAAATATTTTAATCCCGAGGAACGCCGGGCATAACAACTAGTAGTATAATAAAAACGACCGCGACAAAAAATTATTTTAACTTTAACATATTCATGCTACGATGTTTCGGACTACAGGTTCAGCCCCTTGTTTTTTGGGAACGAGTCTTTCATTATTTATTTAAACCTCGCCGCTTTCACCTGCTTGCGTACCAAAAAGCAGTCCTTCATTACGCTAACATTAAGAATGGAATATAAATTCACCCCCCTCCACTCAAAGTAGTGAATTCGTTCCGTACTGTCAGACCCCTCAGGGGCACATCTTCTTTAGGTGTGACGGGCATCACGACCCCGAGGTACCCTAGTGTCTGCTCTCCTTTCGAGTTTTAGCCTTCCTTTTTGAGTTTCTGCTTTTCTCTTCCTTCCCTCGAGGGTAGGCGAGGGAGCTCTCCATGAGAAGCTGTTGCCACTCTGTTTGCTTCTAGCTTCTCATGGACAGCAAATTACCCCCACGTGTTGGCCGTGCGTGGCGACCCATTAGACGGGAGGTACATTTCGGTCCCCGGTGTATCAATCGGCCGGTATCCCAGCCATTTGGTTGGTCTGCTCAAGGGGATCAAGCGAAGGGGTCACTCCCTGGGCTTGGCGTTAAGGGTGGTCACTGTCCCCGGGGGTGACTCCCAGCGTATAGGTTCCGGCTAGCACCAAGGTAAGCGCCGAGGCTGGGAAATCCCAGAGCCGGTGGCTGCCTTCCCTTGTTGGGCTCCGTGGTGGGCGGTGTAGTCGGGCCTGAATCTCTAACAATGTCGTATGGGGCCTTTGAAAGACATTCCCTTGAGTGGGCAACAAACTTGCGAAACATATCTTACCTTTTTCATTTTGAAAAGAATCTCCGCTGAAAACGAAAACTTCCATACCGTATCGCCATTTCTTGTTGAAGAGGCTATATCTGGAAGTGTTGGTGTCGTCAAATCCATACGGAAACTTCGTTCCGGTGATTTATTAATTGAAGTCTCATCTCGCAAGCAAGCAAATCAAATCATGAAACTTAAAGCTCTGTCGAAGATACCCGTTTCTGTCAGCCCTCACAGATCGCTCAACTTTTCTAAAGGAGTAATATCCAGTGGGGAGTTATTTAATGATGAAACAGATGTAATACTAAACAAATTAAGCAGCCAAGGAGTGACGGAGGTTAGACGAATTACCATTAAAAAGGATGGCGTTATCTTGAAAACTAAACATCTTGTCTTGACTTTTCGATCTTCCAAATTACCACAGTTCATAAAGGCAGGCTATATTCGTTATGCCATAAGGCCTTATATCCCAAATCCACTGAGGTGTTTTCAGTGTCAGCGTCTTGGACATGCCAAAGCTTCCTGCCGTGGGACACTTACTTGCGCCCGCTGTGCTGAATTAGGGCATGATAACACTGATTGTAAAAGAAAAGAAAAATGTGTTAACTGTAAAGGTGAACACAGTTCTTTTTCTCGTTTATGCCCTAAATGGCAACTGGAAAAAGAAATCATTTCATTAAAAATTAAAAAGGGAATATCATACCCGGAAGCCAAGAAACTTGTTCAGTCACGTACTCCAACACCTGGTATTTCTTATGCATCTGCTTCTAAAGCTACGAAAAAATCATCAAATCTGACGCTACTTTTTGACACGTCATCGGAATCGGATCATATAAATAAACCCGATTCCATGACAATGGAATTCCGACCTGTTCCTAATCCTGAAACTTTACCGCCACATGCTAATGCTTTGATCAGCGAATTGGCTTCTGGTGATCCACGAACTCCAGCGTCACCAGATTTTGAAACTGTTATAAAAGAGAAACATAATGAATCTAAACCAAAAAGGGGAATTGATACTTCAACAAATTCAAAGTTTTTGAAAAATTGTCCTACAAATGATGTAGTGATTAACCAGCCGGATACAGATTCCTTTAAGGACTTTCCTTCGAAACCCGTCTCCACCCCTTGTGATTCACCGGACTTAAGTGGGTTCACAACAGTTAAGAAAAAGAAAAAGCGTAAAAACAAATCTACTTCTATAAAAGAAAAGAACAAGGGAGATAATGCAGACCAACAATCTAAATTCTGGACGACTTCGCCTCGTCATATTTCAAACACTGATTCAATGCAGGTGGATGAATCTGCTATTTCTTTACAACAAGTGAACACAACAACGATATTCGATAACTCTGTCAAATTGCCTTCTTCCACTTCAAATTCTGAAGCCATACCAATAGTATCATCTGAAAATGATGACGCAATAGATTATGATCCACATGAAACAATAGAAGATATGCCTCCGGTTATCGAACAGCAGCAACAACAACAAACCTCTACAGATGCTACCTGTCCCGAGACTGCAACGTTGAAACGGCAATTAAAGAAATGTCATTTTCGTTTAGTGGATTTTAAAACATTTTACAATGAGCCTTTAAGTACCCCTGTCCATGACAAGTACTTAAAGAAACACCAGGTGAAAAGATTACAATGATTTTTTTTTACTTGGTTTTCCTTTTTGCATCTTTGGCTTTTTTATTGACTGAAAACCTTTTTCATCCTTCGCACCTTGTTCGTTTTTAAACCTGCATTTAATTTTTAAAACTTTGGATTTTATAGTTGACGGATTAATCTTTGTCCTTCATATTTTAAACGTGTTTCAATTTTACCATTTGTTTGGCGCAGCTTAGCCAAATCTGGCTCTTGTGCCATTAAACCCCAACATCCAATCCAATCCAATCCGTACTGTCAGAAGGCTGAAGAATTTTATGTTGAATTACTGACTAGTGGTACATGGAGATGCGTTGTAGGAAGATTTGTTTTTCTAAATAATCGATCTGAAAATAACGAACGTTTGGCGCAGTATGCCCAAATTGGCTCATGTGCCATTAAAATAAACCATCTAAACAAATGATACATGCAAAAACTTCTATACTCAAAGACAAGCTCACTTTGGTGCACATATCGTTTATATAATTGACATCCTTGGGGCCAATCCTAATTTAAAGGTTTTTTTCTTTTCTAAGTGAAATTCAACGTTTTAAAATTATTTAGTTTTGACAGTTGCATTGTTTTAAAATTCTTTTATGATCTAAAAATAACGAACGCTTGGCGCAGTATGGCCAAATTCACCCTTGTGCCATTAAACCAAACCAAATCTAAACAATCGTGTTTCTGTAAATTTATATCTGGTTTTGCTCGAATATTTCTTTGTCTTTACAGATGACTATACAAAACTTTCTCCACCCACCATTTCCTATACTAAGAATCGTAAATATACGAGAGGCTGTCGCCAAGCACCTGAAGTTTGATGCACAATCCAAGAACCAGCTGAACTTGTTTCACTTCATACGTTTTCGACAATGCCGATTGGATGTTCAATGGCCGCAGGTGCAGCATTTGTTACCTTCCAACCAACCATTCCGATAAACTGAAAGTTTTTTTCAAGATGAGAGAATTCTGCATAAGGATGTAAGTAATATGTCTGAAATCCGGCTGTCATTTTTCTTTCAAAGATTTAACCATTTCATTTCGATTTTAATAATAATAGTAATACATTTAGACGTCTGTCATTTGTGTTTAAAATTTATAATAAACCTAAATATGACTAACGAAAATATTTCGGAAGACTCGAGAATTCGTAAGCTCAAAAAGGATAAACATTATTTTATTATCATAGGATTTTAAAAATCTCTCTTTGAGCTAAACTTCGGGAAATTTTTAACTGTACATAATATCTCGGAGGAAACTTGAAATAAGTATCTTTTAAAATCTTTTACTCAAAATCAAATGTATAGAAAACAAGTACTAAATTAAGTTATCTGGATATTAAGAAAACAGTCGTTAAGGTGGAATGAATTCTAAAGGGATACTAAAAGTTATACTAATGACGCATCATCAAAACCGAGCTGCAACCCTTAAATACTCGTTCGTAAGCCATCCAGTTCTCTGCTTCAAAATCTGAATCGTAATAGAAATTTCCATACTTGTTCATTTCACCTTTAATGATTTATCTCGATGCAGTCTAATGGTTATTTGAACCCTCAGCATAGAGCTGAAATCATAAATCCTCCATCCAGAGAATTTTGGCCATATTTAAAAATTCTAAATCAGCAATTGGAGCATTTTTTTGGAGCTAGTTCAAAATCCAATTCTCGCGGGTTAATCGAAATATTAAGGATTATAAAGATGTGTTGCACAAATTTCATAAATATAAATATGCTTGTAAAATATAAAATTACGATCTAGGAGTGGGATAATCTAAAATTAACTGTTTATGCACTAACCCTTTGACTGCTTATCCCGCAAATTCCGCGGGTAAGAAGTCTATTTTCTTCTGCATCCAGCGATTTTCGCAAGCTATTGTGTTTACTTATAATTATTGCAGCAATGTTTCGTATTATACTAATAAAGCTTGCACAAAAATAACGATTCGCTTCTTTCATACGTATCTGAAAATGTTTGCGGTCGTTGCATCGAATTAGCGATTTAAAACATTTCGGCCGTCGGAGGGTTAAAGTATCTATGTGAAATTTTAAAATAAGTCTCAAAAGTTTATCGAATTTAAAGTACAATTCTCAAACCAAGCCCCCGAAACAAATGCGAATCTTTTTTACAGAAATTCTTTAAGTTTGACGCTCAATTGCTTGAATACATCAAAGAAAATTGATATTTCTTTATTTTTTAATCTGTGGAAGAATAATTATAAGAAATATCTTGGTTATCAAAAGGGTTAAAGTGCCATTGAGGAATAAATTAATATGCGATACCAGAGGCTTTAAGATTAGAAAAATTAGGCTTGAAATTCCATTTGCCAAGAACTTCCCCATGGAAATTTTAACTATTTAGCTGTCTACATTTTATACACTCGATTGTTAAATCAAGGACACTGGAAGAGTGGCGATGCATAAATTTAGAAACTTGTTTCCCAGTTTCATTAGTTTTAAATCTTTGTTCCGAGTCTGTGGGTATTTCAACGATACTTAATGTAATAAAATTCTTTTTTAGGCTGAAAAGTGCGATTCGCTGGCTACTGATGACTTCGGGTTTACAAGAAGCTGGATGAAAGTTGGCAAGTTTTCCTAAAGCCTGACAACCTCGTCTCGGAATTCCACGAAGTCTGGGATTTATCACTCGCAAGTTATTCATAATTTCGAAGAACTTCTTAGGTCATCACTGATTTGAAATAAGCCTAAAAGGAAAATTGGAACTTGTTTCGGGTGGTATATATTTCATTTAAATTAGTTTTAAGCTTAGAAAGCATTTAAACTATTCTGGAGCTAGTTCACAAACCCTTCTCGGTGTCTAATCTAAATATTGAGGATTATAGAGATGTCTTGCTGAAATTCCACAAATATGTATGTTCTTGTAAAACCTAAAGTTACGATTTCAAATCGGATAATCCCTTATTAAATGTTTTTGCAGTAAAGTATCTATGTGAAATTTTGATTCAAGTCGCAAAATTAAAACAATGCCTCGAATTTAGAAGAGTACGTTCGGAAATGAATGCAAAACTTCATTGCAGAAATTCTAAGTTTGGATGCTCGAAAATAAAACGAGGAAAAATTTTTTACTCCTCCTGCATCGTAAAGAGTAAAAACGGATTTCGATCTTGGAACACATTTGGCATGCGGAAGCCTCTTTACCGTTTTGACATCAAGTGCATCATATTGCACGTGGGTTGAGAACACTTTTGTACATCTGGCAAGTACATCATTGTCTTAAGTACAGGATATCGTATTTCTTTTTGGGAAGAAACACTTAAACTTCATGCACCTCTTTTCACACATAAGTTCTCTTGTGTGTAGAGGTTAAAAATAGGTTTCTATGAGAAAGCTGAAATAACCTGGTTAAACTCCCCAAGTCCTATTATGCTGCCTCATCGTGGCGGGGTGGTGGCCCTGTGTGAAATGGGCTATGTACGTCTGGAGTTTTTTCTCCTGGCGGGGTCACCCAAGGCATGAAGGCCATTTCATTATACCCAGCTGAAGCATAAAGGCAATGGCAGTCGGACTTCTTCCCTCGGACGTCCAAGGTCTAGTACCAAAAGAAGCTGCACTCTCCTCCTTTACCATGAATAGTCGCCTATATTTCTGGATTTTCTGTGGGCGAGCGGACTCTTGAACTTGGTCTGACGACTAGAACAAGTGTAATAAGAAACAACCTGGTTGAAATCTAATCAATTTCATTACTAATGTGATAACGGTGGAATCATTGAGAGCAAGTTCAAATCTCTGATCCAGCAGTAAAAACTATTTATTCTGCTTTAAACATGAATATTTGGGAGGTATTTCGCGTACAGTTATATTGGGTATTCTCCGAGTTCAACATTCTTGAGTTCGCGCGTAATAAATTGTATTTTCAGCCACTTACTTCAAACTTGAAGCGCATTAATAGGCGGAAAACCTAACCAAGCCAACAAGTTTTAGTAATCTAGGGAAAACTCCACGCAGGTAAAATTCACTAAGCTTTTGAAATACTAAACATAATTGCCTTGCGCGTGAGTGTTAAAGCTGAAATTAATCTTTAGATGTTGATTTCCATGCATATCAGATTATTAGATTAATTATAAGTTCAATTAGGGAGATTTAAAAACAATCGTGTTTTTGCAATGCTGAAAATATGAAGTTTAGCTTCTTTATAAGGGGAAATATAAGTGTTCTCTCACTAGTGCATTGGAGCAAGGCTTCTTAAATAATGGGTCACGACTCTAAGTTGGAACTATGCGATCATAAAAATCATAATCGTTCATTTCATTTTGAGAGCATACGCTATCAATATAAACTCGCAATTCAAATTCAAACATCCAACTTGGTTGGAAACATTTCATTGTTTTTAACATAACTAATATTTAACCAATTTATTTCTGAGAATTCTCATAGCTACTTGTATAAACGAATCGGGTCATGAAAATGTTTCGGTCATAAGTAGGTTCTCGGAAAATATTTCCATTCGAAATAGGGTTCGGGGGGAGGGATGTTGAAGGGGTGGGTTAGAAGGGGCATCTGATCATCCTTTCTCTGATTGGAGAAAAGAGGAGGGTAGGATAGGAACCAGCCGGCTGGTAAGAGGGGAGGGATCGAGATTGCTAAATATGTCTTGGTTGACAAATTAATCCCCACATCTCATGGCATAAAGAAACGTAACTTATACTTTCAGCATTGGAATTACAGGAAAGAGCACAAGGAATTTAAAATTATTATCAAGCATCCGCTTTCCGATATACATTGTTGTGATACGACAAAGCACATTTCTGTTCCTCATGTAGAAATTTAGACCTTTCTTCTGAAATTAAAATTAGCAAATTTCAGTTTAATCAATGTAATGTAATTAAAGCATGGAAATCTTCGTAAAATATCTTCTTTCCAAGGGTTTTAAATGTTAAATATCTTGAATTGGAAATTTTGTAGGAGCTTTGTGGTTGTTTTAACAGTATAGGGTCGAATATTCATTTTAAGAGCAGAATAGATAGTTTTTATAGCGTAGCACCAAATCTTTCTTTCGTCGAGTCGTATCACAAGAGCTGTACGGTCAATTTATTAGAAATACCTCGGTAGGCATGATTTTAATGTAATTCGTACTTGGCAAAAGCTATTATTAAATCGAACTCAATTTTGTCATTACGGAAATAAAATACTTTCCTGGAGTTTTGGTCATAGCATATTTCCATGCAATTGCACTTTGCTTGTTTCCAACTTAAGAGTTGATTTTCACATGCCAGCCGTTTTTCTGCTGTCTTGTTTAGTGTTGAAATTTTTAGAATGCTTCAGTGTTTGAACTTTAAAAACTAATTAGGTGCATAATTAACAAAATATGTGCTCTATTTAACAATTCCATACCTAAAATAAAATAATTTTTTTTCCGAAAAAATAATCTCGGAGTTTAAGGCATTTTTAACTACCGAAATCATGCACCGATAGGATTCAGCTTCATAAAATAGTGCTTATCGAGCTTGAAAGTTTGTTTTATGTAAACTGTTTCGTCTCTGAATGTCGCACTTCATTCATTTAATCGAGAGACAAATTTAGTTTTCAGCTGTAAAACTTTCAGTTAGAAACATGTACCCTTATTGATAAAAAATTAGTTTGGCAATTTAAGAAATGTTCGATGTGAAGTTTATCAACTAAGATTAAGAAATATATCTCGCCTCTTTAAAACGTCGAAGAGTTCAGTGGCCGTTTCTTTAGGTTTTTGAGCTCCAAACATTTTCGGGAAAAACATGTTAAAGTATTCATCAGTTCTACAGGATTTAAGAACATTTTAAATTTTATTTTCTCAAGCAGCATAAATATTATACTGTTATGTTATATATGCACATCGATGTTAAGATGTGTCATAAATGCTCATCGGTGAGGATATTGTTACGGAGAATCTGATGTAGGGAAATGAATCTCCATTCATTTCCTATGTTTTAGAAGTATGAAATCTTGCATCTGTACTGTGCCATCTTGAAAATATATACTATGCCAAGTTAAAGAAAATAATGAAGTTTTATATTTTATGAATCAATGCAACTACAGGTGCCTTCATGTATCTACCTGTATTTTTAAGTACTGCTCGTAATTTCATTTATTTTAAATTCTTCAAAGTTGCTGTCACTATCGAATTCACTGTTTAAACATTTTTAAGAGTCGTTAATGATCTCCTTCTCTAAAACAACTTCATGAAATTTGTTTCAAGTCTATTGAATTTAAATTTGTTTATACTAAATTATGAAATCCGCTTTGTATTCAAAGGGTTTTGTGAACAGCTCCAGTGCAATACGTAATCAGATAAGATCAAGTTCTGGTACTGTGCTTAATAAATCTAGCTACTAGTTCATAGACCACAAATTAAGTTGTAACAAGTTTTAAATTAAGCTTTCCTACATAAAATGAATGATACAGAAGGTCAGAAAGAAGTTTAATGTTAAATGTAGTCTGAACTTTGATAAATTCTGAAATATTATCTTATTTGAAATTTCCAAATTTCTGTTTGTTTCCAGAAATTAGCTGTTAGAACAAAGTATTTTCGATAAGTCTTTTGTGTTGCTGACTTATTAATAAACAAACTTGTCAAAAGTGCTCGAATGCGCATATTAAGGCTGGGTGATTGCATACCTACATAAACGAATTTCGGTTCAAAATAAGCTAAGCATTTTCATGTATATTCATGTAAACGAAACTTATAAAATTATTAAACATTCATTCCCTTATTCACTTATCTTAAAGTAAAATTTTGTTTCAATGTTGGGCAGAAATGAGATCATACTAATTGAACTGAACTTAAAATGCCTCTTGTTATACATCCAGTATCTCCGTACGAGTTTACAATTTATGCAATGCATTATTCTCCGTTTTAACAAGACATCCACTTTCATACCCAGTTATTTTTAAACAAACGCTTTCAATCATTTGGAATGTAGCTGCAACAAACTGGGCAAAGACATAACTTGCAAAACTGGCCATAACTTTTATATAACATGAATGCGCCCGTAGCAAATTAAGGTCAATTATGGTCCGACTTTTGGAACTACTCCATTCCTCACAGAATGGTACGGCTCGATGTTTTCTTGATCTTTGGTCCAGGTAACTGTCGCCTTTTAGAGCGTTTGTGTCTATCATCGGACTAGTCTTCCTGTAATTTTCCAATCTTCCTTGGTAAAATGGTGGCATAATACATGCATTTAGTTTTCGTCGTCTGGATAATAACGTCCTGAAGACCATCTCTACTATGAATAACTCTTTCAATATATTCTTTATTCATTCTTGTGCACACTAACCTTGCAGCTAATCGTGGATTTGTCATTAAGTCTTTATTTTTTCCAATAGTTTGCTCGTCCATTTTTAAATTTAGGAAATAATTTACAGAATGACAGTGGTAGTTGGGAAGAAATATAGTATTTCTTGAGAAGTTGCAAGTTACGTCATTGGGATGATGAATAACAAACAGACCACTTATTACGCATTGAGAGAAACCAAAGCATCCGTTTACTTATACAGCGACTTAGCATTCTTGTCCCCGGTTTCACTTCGGTTAGTAATATAGTGGTATAACTTCTTGACAAGAAGTCGGGCCGAGTTTTGTCTTTGGAAATATCCGAATTCTAAAATGGTGCGTGTTATACCTCAGAAGTCAAATTTGCAGGTGTGGTATGTTTTAAAGTAGCGTGATTCAGTTGCCTCCTACTCGAATCTTTCCACATAGCTTACGATTAAATTCCAAATCAAAACTAACCATCGTAGTGAAATTCGGCTTTCAATAGTCTGCATTTGTGCCAGAATCGTAAGGGGTTACATTGCTTCAACGCTGTATAGTACTTGTTTTCTCTCTTGAATCTTTAATCTCAATACAAGGAATTTAATTAACTGTACTAGATGCTTGTTTACATTTCCCTGTTTATGTTCGATTCGTTCACGTTAAATTAGAGAATACCATAGTCCCAAAATTTATTAAAAGGGGACTTCAAGCAGTTGCATAATAATGTATTACAAATCTTGCCTCGGAAATCGTAACGGTCCATAATTTTCACTTAGTTTCTTTGATATAAAAAGAATGAAATTGTAAATGGAGTAACCAAATTCATTTTAGTGTACAAAAACAAGTTCTTCGCTCATTTCCAGGAAGGCTCAATTGGAGATTTTGAATGGCTTATTTTTCTTTCTAACGCTTAATTTAATAATGTAATTCAAGATATTGTTTGGCAATTGTGTAGTATAATCGCAAGTTGCTTGCTCGAATGTATTTCAATTTAACAGTTTTTTTTTTCTTAACATCACCCATAATTTCGGGTTGTTTAACTAGCTGATTTGCAGTATCTCTACTTCAATGAACGGCATGTTTCTTAGCCATTCTCATTCGTTTTATTTTGCTTGCCGTTTAATTTGTTTAAACATTTTAATCTTAAGCTGGATCTAACCGGCACCCAGAAAGTAACCCACGGTGACGAACTCCGGATGTAGCAGATAATATATATTAAGATAAATTAATGTTATGTTTTCATTATCACAATGTTTATGCAGAAATTATGAATTTATTGTTTTTTAATAGATATCCTTCTTAAAAGAGCATGTCAATGTGGTGTTCTTCAGGTGTATGACGTAAACCCAAACTCGTAAACCGTCCAAGTGCAATGTGTACACTTTTGGTGTGGGGTTCGTTTCAATAGAGCCATTACAGCGGAGTGAACCGCCATAGCGAAACTGTTAATATAATTTCGGTTAATTCTTCCATTTTTAATAGTTTGCTTACTAAACTAGATGTGTTTCGAATGTCATCTAGATTACTCGATTACTTCAGTTAAAAAGCTATTTCCAAAGGTGTAGTTTGAATTCCATTTTGGTATTGCACAGTTTCTCTTTATTTCTGGGAACAAACCAATAAACAATGCTTGATGCGCATTTGGTAAAACTATATTAAAGATTTAAGAAAAGTGAGGGAAAAAACAAAGTGACAACAAAAGCAGATTGAGCGTGACCATATATGAAAAGGACAGTGTAAGCGGATTAGCCTGAGAATAAATACAAGAATTTTCGAAGAACTTTTAACTAATAATTTTGAGTGACACAATAGCAAATTTCTTGGTGGTAATTTAGTTGGTGGTTTCGGAATTTTTGTGCTTTGTCTATTCTGAGTAGAATATAAACTTGTTTCAGAAAATTTACAAATATGTAAATACTTGCTAAATTAACCTGGAAAATACATTTTTGATTACTTCTCAATACAAAACAAAATACTGAAGTATAGCAATATTTTTTAGTTTAATGTGGATATAAATATGGAAAATTATTATTAAAGTAATGCAATTTTTAAGTCGAAATCAGTACATGTCTTGAAATTGCTAAGCCGGTAAAAGAACTTCTTAACTGTTTTATATTATATATATTCTTGACAATGAGAAGTGTCGTATTTTATTGCCGTATTCTATCTTCTGAACAAGTTGATTTGCATAATGTATCGAAGAGGGTCATGAAGGCTCATCAAGTATGGGAGGTTAGATGCGGCCTTGACAAACAGGAACCTGCTATTGCAATTTTCCCAAGATATTTTGGACAACGACTTTACGGTGCTTTTTTAAAGCGGATTGATGAGTCATGCATTAACCGTGAAAGATTTGAGTTCCGACTTCGTGTCATTAATTTAATAAATGTTTGATCCTTACAGATGCAACAAAGATTTCATGACTGCTTCCAAGATTACTTTCCAAACTTTACATGCATGAAAGTATCCCTTCTGTTTCAATTCACTTATAAAGATAAGCATGGAAACAGTTTGAAAGACGTTGAATCACTCGGTAAAATATTAAATGAAACTCAAATACAGATGTCATTAATGAAATTAAACTTAATCCCTCAAATATTTATAGATTTCAAAGTGGCATTGGGTAACCTTCCCTTCTATCAGTTTTTTAAATTTTGATTTAAGTAAACTTTTTAATTTAATTAAACTTAATTTAAGAATTTAACTTTATAGAAAAAAACTGTAAGATTGAATGCATGGGTAAAAGATTGTTCAGTTCGTTTTTATGAGAAATATAAATTTAGAACGAAATCCTGAGGTTTCCAAAAGTCGAGACATCTGCATAAGAGGGTAATAATCAAAATAAAGAAACGCCTATTCAAAATGCATAAAACCAAAGCATTTATTATTTTGAATTTGTTGAGGCTGTTTTACTATTATTTGTGACTTTCATCGATATTTGCATACGCTGCGTGAAAAATCACGTTTACCGTTGTAATTTTCATCCACAGTTGACGCAATTTAAAAAGACAAATCAATGGAATCTCGCTTCGAGACGCTTAGTTCTCTAAAAGACTAATAATTGTTCTACAATGAGTTGTCCTACCCACCGTAAAGAAGTCTCCGATTTTACACAACAAATTAGTTAACTTCTTTAATGTTCACATGATTCAAATACCAAAGGGAAATAGAAAGATTTATATCCATATTACTTTCATTGTTATTCATTTCTGGGAGAATCTTGCATAACCAAATTTCTAATTATTCTACTTGGTAGTCAACCCTCTATGTAATGCCAAGCAATACAAGTCAAACGCACTTGCGTTCTGAGTACATACCGGTAACGTCTCGTGAAAGGTAGATTCTTGCATTTCGCTTCAGGACATGTGGTAGTGAAAAGAGGAATGGAAACTCGTACCTTACTATATCAGACTCCCCCATCGTGCTTAACATAGTAGTGTTCTTCGATAAACCGTATCCTCTGGAGCAAAGTCGCACGGCCTGAAACGGCTCGGTATACTTAAGGCTCATTAATTCATACTCTTCATAATGACCAAACGTTCTTTTTAAAGTAATTTATCAAGTAACTTTTCATGTTGCCATCCACCATAATCTTCATGAGTGTTATCAGTCCTCAAAATCCTAGATGTCCTTAAAGCTCCCTGCCCTCTGAGTGAGAGTGAAGTCCCTGCCCTCTGAGTGAGATTTTTATGCAATTAAAGCAAGTTTTCTTCCAACCAGAAACCTACCAATTAGCTTTGCTAGCGAGCTCATCGATAGGTTTCTCAAAGTTTAGGGAACTTTGATCATGATGGATAATCACTGGAAAACTCATTTGTTGAGTTTCTTTTCCATAATGCTCAAACTTTTTGAATGAATAGTGAGCCTCAAGAACACCGAGCCTTTGCAGGCCATGTGGCTTTTCTCCAGAGGATACGGTCCTTCGGAGAACAGTGACTGTGATCAGCACCAGAAAGAAATCTATGTAAGTTAAGGATTTCTATTGCTCTATTGACTACTGCATGTCCTGAAGTGAGATGGAGGATTCTACTTTCCAGGAGACGCTACCGGCATATGTTTAAAAAGGAAGTGCATTTTAACTTGTATTGATTGCATTAGCGTCCAAGTATAGAAAATGACTAGAATTTCGGCTTTGCAAGATTCTTTCAGAAATAAATAGCACAGCAATGGATAGAAAATTTCTCCTCTTTCCTACCTTTTCTCTTAGATTCATGTGATCAACAAAGTTATTAATGAAATTGTAGGTATAAAATCGGAGAATCTCTAACTGACGGTGAGACTGCTCAATGCAGAACAGTTACTAGTCGAGCACCAAGATCTCGAAGCAACCTGGCATTGAGTTGACTTTTGAAATTGCGTGAACTATAGATGAAATTTAAGACTTTAAACCTAATTTTTTGAGTCAACGTATGCAAATATCGATGACGATGACGCAAAGTTAGACAAACATCCTCAGCAATTTCTGAATTCAAAAGTCTTTGATTTTATGCGTTTGGAGTATGTGCTTCATCGTGTTAAATCAGATGTAAACTCGTACTTGTTCTAGCTACTGTATATAAATTTCACCTAAAATTTAACTTAACGTAGCCGAGCAGAAATCTACAATCCTATTTCAAATACTTTTTTAAGAGAATGCTTTTTAGATTCTTTATAAATACTGGACTCTTATAACATTTCTTCTAGTAGTTATAATCTTATCAGCAAAAAAAAATTGCAATTCCCTAGGATCGAATGGAATACCCATTTAGTGCATTATCAGTGATTGTAGAAAAACGGATGTAAAGCTATCTCGACTCTACAAATGAAATGAAAGTTCATAGAATTTTTTAAACATATTTAATAATAAATTATTCTAACCTGATTTTAGAAACCAGCATTATGGCGCGGCCACACATGTTTTTATTCATAAGAAAAACGAAATGAATGTACAGATTTTTAAAGGTTTTCATAAAATCAGCTAGAAATTGGATGTCTGTTAAAACTTTCAAAGATTCAAAAAATATTAAATTTATTTATTTAATTTTAACCTTTTATAATGTAACTGCCTTTTGCGAAACTTGCTTAACCGCCAAAAATACTTTCCTTGTGATTTATTCAATTGCGTTTTATTTATATTTTTTAAATTTGGTTGTTTGACGCCTTGGAGGAAAATGTATGCGACTGTCGCAAAATGGGTTCATAAATTTAAATTCTGCATTTTTGTTATTAAAAAATAATTTCGGATTACCTGATGCAATACTTAAATTTATAATCTTAATTCTGATTCAACGTCTTTCAAACTATTTATGCACTTATTTTATATAGAGTATATAGTTTGAAACAGGATTAAATAGAACGGGGGGGGGGGGAAAATATTTCCATCCTTGTCTAAAAATAAGGATTAAAGAACGTTTCAAGTCCGTCAAAAGTAATTTTTGTCCCAAATACGATATTCCTCTCACCCCCTCGCTGCTTTTGCCAAATTTTAGGGATCGGCAGGTGATTGAAATCATTACATACGAAAACTTGTGAACCACCTTCCTCTAACTACTTCATGGATATCAACGAATTGCTGTAGAAACCCGAAAACTTTTAAATATTTAACTGTGTGGAACGATTTTAGAGAATCTCACACTACTTAGCTTGGTACGCTTTTGTGAATTAGCAATACACGTCCGACATCAGTGGTTCACTTGTATAGTACAGACCTCTAAAACGATGGCTGCTAGTATAACTAGATCTAACTAACTATTGTCATCTACGAAATTTATTGGCTTTTAAACTAATAAGAAAATGAACTTAAAAGTACAGCGAAGCTGAACCAAATGTATATCTACGGTTTTGGAAGTATATTACCATGATAAGTATTTATTTGAATCCAGTGAATATTACAATTTTATCTTTCAACAATGACTATTTTCTCATTCATATCAAAAGAAAGTACCAAGGATTAACATCGAAAATAAATTAAAATTTACATTCACGCGCTCTTTTTTTAGGAAATTTAGGAAAAATTGCTCACACACACACATAATCTGAGAATCATTCAAGTTTCCCAATTTCGACCATCAATGCGACTTTGAACATATATTATTCCAATACTTTTTCCATTTAGGGGGTTAAAATTATCAATGAGCGTTGAGCATAGTATATAAAATGTTGCTCCCTTCATGGCAATTTTTCAAAATGTTGTGCAATATTTAAAATTTGATCAGGTAATTTTAATGGATATTTATCTCCATTTTGGATGCGACCCCTCATTTCAAAATACTATTTTTATTTAGAAACGGATCTAAATATTCTCTCGAGTGTGTCCTGTTTGTCGTGAGGTAACTTTTCCTCTGATACGAAGATGTCTTCAATTTCAGATAGGCTATTTTTCATATTTTCAGTTAAAACGGCGACCCAAATTTCTGAGTGTACAGTTTGCATTTCATTCCAGATTCAATCGTATATCCAACAGGGTAAAAATTTCAAGTTTTCAATTATACTCTTTTGGTTCAATAAATACTTTGTACTTCATTAGCTGCCCTTGCATGCCGCCTCGTTTCTTATTTAAAATTAATAAATAGGTAGCAGTTTCTATGACGCAAGAGATTGAACTCGGTAGCAAAAATGCTCCTTAACGGTTAGCGGACCTAAAAATTTTTATTCGAAATAACTTTAAAGTGATTGAGCGAAAATATATGGTGAGGAGTGACATACGAGTTATTCTGTAAGATTACATTGTATTTTCGATAAAGATTATATTCCATAATATACTCTGCACTGAAGTTGCAGATCAGCTTTGGAACTGTTTTCCTGCAAATCCTATATTTTGCATAAAACAGCTTAGCTCACAATTTAAACACAAACTGTTTTGGGAGGCACAGTACCTTCCAACTGCTTTACCTCGCACCGATGACTTAGACATAGGGTTTTTACCTCATCAAGAGCAATTCGCCAACCATCTGATATTAAATAATTACTTTAGAAATCACTTTTGAATTCCACCGGGTGAAGAACATTCCTGAACTTTGTGGTCAATGGAGTCCGGTGATTCACATTGGTTTTCACTGCTTTATTCTTATCTCCGATGCCTTCTGCTACCAACATCTTCATTTCTATAAGATATTTTTCTATTATGGACTCAATATTATTCTCAAGTTTCATTTATTTTGATAATTCAATAATTAATCAAATTTTTTTCAGGGAAGGAGCCATGATATACAATTTAAAATTAAGTTAGTTGTATAGACTTTGACAAGAAATTTTGCGCCTTTTTCTCTTCTGATAGAAAGGATTTGATGTAGTACCAATTTCAAACAAATTACATAGTCGTATGTCAATCATGTCTTTTCTGTTTCTAATCGATGCATTAAGTTCATCGTCAAGAAATTTGCCTCGAAGAATTGTCAAGAAATTCTCCAATTTTATCCACCCATCTACTTTGCTTGAAATTCTGCATCAGGCTTTAATAACTCACAAATTCTACTGAGAACACACATTAATTTATCTTTCATTAGAGACTGTGTTTATTAATTTCATTTCTGATTAATTAAATTTTGGAGTTGTACAAGTCCTTGTGTTTACGCCTTCATACTTGAGTATTATTTTTCAACATGTCGATAACAGCAGAATTTTACGCATCATTTCTCAATACTGATCCTTGCCATCGATGAACAATTTTTGAGGTAAATAAATAAATATTTCTTTGGAGAAAGACAGCAGTATCAACATGTTGAATTAATTTTGAGTTTGTCCATATTTTACTTTAATGCCCTATATTCCATTCTCGGAGTGTGTGGATTTCAGGGAAAATTTTTGCAAAACATAGTAGGGGAAAATTCCAATCGAAACGCAGAACTTCTCGCGTTCCATTTGTTTTAAATCCTCGTGTGCAAATATTTTGAATACTTATCCTCTTGAGCTGCAAGTTCATATAACTATGATTCAATGTTCAGGTTCTTTCATAATACTTTGATATTTTAGCATTCATGGAAATCTAAAATGAATTAAAGCCTTTAATATCCAATTTTCAATTCGTTGATTTTCTTGAATTTCGCTTCATCCATTGAATTATATTTTCTGTACCAAAGCCAAATAAGGTCATTGCTTTTTAAAACTCCAATTTTGGACTCTTCTACCGAAAGTTAATCTTTTTGGCTTTTTTTTCTACGGCAGTCAATTTTTCAAAATGCGCGGACAGGCAGATTGAATGCATTTTTATTTTCACGTTCTTGACATAGAATAACTTCAGGAATAAAATCCCTTATCTGCCTAGCAGCAAGACAAAATTATTAAACGGTCTGAAGTTTCTCAAAATTTTTCCGTATATTTCCATATTTACAGACATTTCATCTTCCTTGTTGAAATCGAACACTCCTCTCTCCATCCACTGCTCTTGAATTGCAAATTCACTTTGTACTCATCACATTATAATGCAATATCGAAACTGAATGCAATACAGAAATCATACCTACAGGTGCAAAGATAGAAATAATAGAAAAATGTTTCTTTTTGGTACATCACCCAGCCTTAAGTTTTGGTGCGCAAGAGACTTCTCCTTGGATTTCAATGATCTAGAATAATATAGATTTTGTAAAATTGAGAAAATAACTTTCTTGTAGTATGCTTGTATATCGTATGTATATTTATGGTTTTATATATTTTGTGTATCCTTAATTCTATTAATTTCTTCTCCAAATATTATTTTCTTGTGTTTTTATATCTTCGCTCCTCTGTTATAAATTTTTACAGAGCATTTGGTCATAATCGCAAACGAGCCTGCCCTGCTACGATTGAAATGTGTTATGCTCAATTTTCAAATTTAAATCTAGCTGCAAAATTTTCATTAATATAATTATTTTACACTAATGCTATTTTTAAGTTGCTTATCTTCATTCCATAATACAAACAGTTAACAGTCGGGAGCACTAGAATTTGATACTGCATATTTGTGAATGTTGGTCTTTGAAGATTTGTAAAACCAAGTGTCTAATTTTATATTTCCCTCTCTTCAGTTGGTGTTAACTACAAATGTATCAATTTTAAGATGTATTAAACTTTAAGATATCTGTATCAGCACGAGAAGGCGTTGTTGTAACATTCTGTGTTTAATAATTTGTGCTCGTGTAAACAATGTTGTCTTATACGTGTGCGAATAAACGTGATATCCTGAAAAACTCGCTCCATTCATTTCAGAATCGAAAGACTAGCACTAAGAATAACTTTTAGATAGTTTGAAACGAAATGAATTTTTAACATTTGCAGAGTATATATCTCCAACTCCAATTTTCCCCTTTGATATTTCTTCACCTCAAAACCAGACGAAATGAAAGTGCAAAAAATGAAGATTTTCAGGTGATAACAGATCTTCTTGTAGAATCGGATCTTGCATCAAACCATAACATACGTCTCTTAATAATTATTTTTTTCATAATTAGTAGGGTTATAAGTATAGCGAGTAAGTAGTTTTCGTGCTTTTACGCTCTTCTGAAAATCGCACGACGTGAATGACGTTCATCTGGTTCTGAGGTACAGATTTGGCGACTACTCAAATTTACTTTGTATGTTATGAATGTTTGGAATAAAGGTAAATTTTCGTAATTCTTGGACACTTATCAACACATCCATTGACAGGCCGCCGAAAATTTACTTGGCGAAAGCTAAATGTATTAATTTAGTTCATTAGTTGCAAATATGTTTCATAGCTTGGTACAGCAAAGAAAAATGTAATGTGGAAAAATATTCGGTCCAGATGAGTAAAAAAGTTTACTCATTAAATCGATTGAGAATTATTTAAAATAATATTAAGGGAATGTTCTTGGAAATTTTCGGAACATAGCTGAAATAGAAGCCACCTTTAATCATTTCTAATAACATTAATTTAAGAGGCATATTAAAAGATCAAATTCCATTATGCGAGACGAATCTGTAAAATGAGCTATTAATGTTTACCTTCACATAGTTTACATGAAATAAACTAAGTAGGTATCTTAAAGTAACTGGGCAATTAAAACGCTTGATTTGTTCTATTTATTTAACATTCAATTCAACTACCTAGTCAACAATAATTATTTTTAGAAAGAAATGAGCAGGAATCATGTTAACATAGAATTATATTGTACTGTAATTCAGAAATATAAGTACTCTTTCTGCCTTACGTATACCTTATTCAGATGATCCTTAACTTATCGCATTTGATCTGATCTTGTATCGGCTGATTCCTTAAACAAAAGATTGTTCTTATTTGTCCCTTTAGTCATTTTTCTTTTTTCAAAAATTTATATAAATCACTTTTTTGTATGTCTTGATTTTGTGAGTGTTGCTTTTATATTACTGTATTTCGATTTTCACCAATTTTTTATGATTTGTATACGTTTGACTGTGTTTTGTTTGTTTTGAAATCTTTTTAGAATTTTTATTGATTTGTGTTGTCTTGTATTGTCCTTTTTCAGTAGCATATTAATTCTACGGAATGCTATAACACGTACAATGACGGACTGCTGTTTCTGTAGCTGCTGTGATAATAAATTTATTAATTGAAGAGCCCTGCCTTTAAATTACACCTCTATGCAATCATTTGACTTTTGTGTAATTATGGTGAGGTTGCTTGAAAATGGTAATCGCATCCCTAATTCATGTTCATGTTTCTCTTTCCCGTGGTTCATGAAAAGATTCTGTAACCATTGGGATCATTCGACCCTCCTGGGTTAAACAATTGAGTGGGCCGCTCTTGAACTGTTTATTAAAATATTTTTCAAATTTCACGCGAATACTACTTTCAACAGTTTGCTTCCCACTTCACATCAGAATTGCATCGGATCTCCTTCAGCACAGAAAGAGTTATTATATCAATAGACTAAAATATTTTCCTTTGAAAGATTTAAATCTGAAATCTTGCTTTAAATTAAATTTAATGCATTCTCTTTCATTTTTAATATAATGCAACATCTTAAATTTGATCGATAGTTATGTATAATTATGCTTATCTTAATAAAATTTTAGGTCCCACTTGCGTAGAGAATATTATACAGGGTGCCCACTAAAGTCCCTAAAAGATTAGCCTCCAACATGGCACATTGGTATCGATTATAAATTATAATCAAAAAGTCGGAAAGAAAGTCTTTTCTCCTTTCGTTCAAGTTTCGTGACGTCATAGTTGCGGAAGCCGCGAACAAACAAATGTACATTTTAAGAGTTATGTTTTCAGCGTTTAGGACCGTAAGGTGTCTTTTTGTACTAAATCGATTATGCTCGACAACTTCGCATTTCACTTTATTCCTCTATATCGTACCGTTTTAGAGATAATAACGCTAACTCCAACGTTTTCCACCAGGTGGCGCTGGAAGTGGTATCATGCAGTAGCGCATAGTCACTTCACCATACCTAGACACCACTCTTATGAAGATAGCTGCAGCCATTCGGCAGCTAAAAGGGTGGTAAGGGACTTCAGTGGGCACTCTTTATAATAGCAAAACTTCAATGACTTTGAAAATCAAGGAAATTTGTACTTCATGCGATTTGATACTAAATTGTTAAATAGAAAACGGATTTCACGCCTTGCACTCCTCTTTATACTATAGTTATTATTAGTTTTCGTCTGTTGCATAGATTGTGACATTATCATTGTTTCTATATTTTATGTAAAATCTTCACCGAATTTGTTTAGCAATGTATGTGCATATAATCTTGTAATTAAATTGTATTTTACCTATGGTTACAATTTTTGTAAGATTATTCTAGAATATTCAATATCAAATATAAACCATTATCATTCTGTTAAAAATAAATATTCTTAAATTTGTTTCTTGTTTATAGTCTAAAAACTATTCATCATAAAAAATTACTACTCATTGCATCTATTTACTCGTTGACGCAGATGTGTACCACAGTTTCTTGTCAATGTAATCAGTTTCAAAGATTAAAAATTTTCGAAATTAATGTAACTTAATTCTATTGCTTAGCAATTAATTAAAAAAATCTAATTTCATTGATTAAAATTTGTAGAACATTTTTGGATCAGCCTGTAAATAGCTCCTGTATTTCGCCTCTTAAATAAATTTCGAGATTCGAACCTCAAGTCCGAAACGTCGTAGCATGACGTTTCAGGCTCAATTCATCCGTCTTTATTATTTTTTTTTAAAATTATTCTTAAACCGCGAGGACACGCGCTGCGAATAGTAAAGCGAAGACGCGCAAAGGGGTCTGAGACACCCCAATTCGTTATTTCTCTATTTAAGCAAAACTAGCAACATTTTTACGCTATATCTGTTCCAAACCACTTATGCAAACAGATTCAGTTACACAACAACAAATGTTTAGACGAATACTGTAGTAAATAATGCATTATATTATGCAGCTCATTGCGAACCTATAAGAAAAGTATATTTCTTACATATGTTTACAACAAGAATCAATATAATCGTTATACAATTTGGAAAGGAAAATACTACTTCTAAATTTCTTAGGTACACAGGAAACCTTTTTTCTAGAAATCCAGATAAGAATTTTGATGGACTTTACGCCCTAAATTTATTAGATCTGAAGGTAATGTACTTTTATTTTACAGAAAAACTTCTACAAGTTTAAGCTTTTCCTCCAATAGTTTTTGTGTAAGCGGATAAAATATGTACCAACTGAATCCAGTTACATTACGTCCAGAATAATATAACTTTTGCGTCAATGTCTTGACATTTTCACTTTCACTGTTATCCATAATAAGTCTTGTCACTGCAAAAATCTCCATTTTAGAAATGTAGATGATCCTAAATCCACTTGTTTCATCGTTGAAACTTAAATAGAGATACATTATTTTCCTGTCCATAATACGATCATTCAGTTGAACAAAGAAACCTGACGCGCAAGATGCTGTTTCACATATATTATGGTGAATTCCAATAAAAAATATTTTTTCTTGACACACGTTCCGTCTGTTCAATGTGACCTAAAAGGCAGATAGTATAGATTTGACTCATTTAAATTAAAGGGAAGTCGGTATTTTTAACATTTTACTTGACGTGGGATGTCGGACAATCCCTTGCACGTCCTCGCGGATTCATTATAAAAACGATAACGTGAACACAAAATATGCATTCAATACCGTCGCAGCACCCGTGTGTCTCAATGTAATAACTTCAACAATCAAAGTATGGTTTTGAAATATTTTAAAAATTTAAATAATGCAAAAAATTGTACCAAAGTAAAATTCGCATCAATAAGAACTGTCTATTTAAATTTTAAAGTGGCTTATAAATCGTTTTGGGGTAATATGTTCCGAAATTATGGAAGAAATTTAACGTTTCGATTAATTTTTCCCCTCAGGGTCACATCTTCTCTAGATGTGACGGGCTTCACGACCCCGAGGTACCCTAGTGTCTGGTCTCCTTTCTGGTTTTTCCTCTCCTTCAGTTTTGCTTTTTCCTTCCTTCCCTCGAGGGTAGGCGAGGGAGCTCTCCATGAGAAGCTGTTGCCACTCTGTTTGCTTCCTGCTCCTCATGGACAGCAACATACCCCCACGTGTTGGCCGTGCGTGGCAACCCATTGGACGGGTGGTACATTTTGGTCCCTGGTGTATCAATTGGCTGGTATCCCAGCCACTTGGCTGGTCTGCTCAAGGGGATCAAGCGACAGTGGTCAACTTCTGGGACTAGGTGCGTTAAGGGTGGTAGACGTTCCTGGAAGTGACCCTTAGCGTATAGGCCCTGGCTAGCATACAAGGCAAGTACTGAGGCTGGGGATATCCAGAGCCAGCAACTGCCTTCCCTTGTTGGGCTCCATGGTGGGCGGTGCCGTCGGGGCCAGAATCTTTCTCTTATCGCATGGGTTCTTCCGTTAAACAAACCGACTTGAATACTTCGTTGAAATCAAATGAATTGCCAAGACGTCTCCCAAAATTCTTTGTTCTTCATAATGAAGAGGATAAACTGAGAAATATGTCTCCTTTCCTAATTCAAAAACATATATATACCTTTGCTGGAAATGTACAATCGGTAAAAAAAATGAAATCTGGTGATCTACTAGTAGAATCTTCCTCACTTCGGCAATCTGAACTCTTATCCATCACAAAATTTGGTGACATTCCAATTACAGTCTCCGCTCATGCATCTCTCAACTATACAAGAGGAGTGATGTCGAGTGACGAGTTTTTGATGGTTAGTGACTCGGAATTTTTATCAGAGCTTGAAGCTCAAAAAGTGATTGCAGCACGCCGCATCACTTTGAAAAGAGATGGACAAATCATCCCAACTCGTCATGTCATATTAACGTTCGACCCACCAGTTCTCCCGAAAAAAATTACTGCCGGTTATATTAGTTGTGACATCCGTCCTTACATACCAAATCCTGTTCGCTGCTTCAAATGTCAGCGATTTGGGCACACTAAAACTGCATGCCGTGGATCCTCTGCTCTCTGTCCCCTCTGTTCTGAACCGGGACACGAAGAAACAATTTGTCAAAATCCGGAAAAATGTTTTAATTGTAAGGGAAATCATGCTTCATACTCAAAAACTTGTCCCAAATGGAAACTAGAAAAGGAAATTCAATCCGTTAAAGTGACCAGAAATACATCTATCCAGGAAGCCCGTAAAATTGTACATGATCGAACTCCCAAAACAAACCATTCGTACTCTGCACCTTTGAAAACGATTAAAAACCCAGACACACCTCTTGAACCAATTCAGACTCCAACAGACACGATAGTTCCAAAACCTTCTACTTCTGCAGCAAAAAAATGAAGAAACTATTACGGTAAAATTATCAGACTGGTTAGCATTACTTAAAGCTCATAAACTCTCTCTGGAAAAGGAAAAAACAAATGACAAAAAACAGGAATTTCTCAAACCGGCTCCTAAAAACAAGCGACCAAAGAAAGACCACACAAATTCTACGGGGAAAAACTCAAATGTGAAAATGAAATCAAACCCCAATAAAACAAAATCTCAAAACAAAGAGTCTAAGAGTGATCTGCAGACATCGGATAATTCTATAAGTGAAATGGAACTTAGTGAGGAGGTTAATTTAGCCTCCTTTAAGTCTCCAACAATTATCGACTCCAATTTTAAATCCAAATTTTTTAAAAAAACCCAAGTAATGGCACTAAAAATTATTTCTTGGAACTGCCATGGCTTGCAAACTCATAAAGAGGACATCAAATCGATAATTAATAAATTTCAACCAATTTGCTTGGGTTTGCAGGAAACTTATCTGAAACCCAATTTGTCTGCTAAATTCAAAAACTATATCACACAGAGAAATGACTTTCAGCAAGGTTCTCGAGCATCTGGAGGTATGGCCTGCCTAACTTCATGCCAAATACCTTCCAAACCAATTCTTCTAAACACACAGTTACAAGCAGTAGCTATACAAATTCAACTAAATAGTCTAATAACAGTATGCTACTTGTATCTTCCCCCCAGAGTTCATATTGAGAAGAGACATCTTGATGAGCTAATTCGGCAACTCCCTAGCCCTTTTTTCTTGTTAGGCGATTTTAATGGCCATAACACTCTTTGGGGTAGTACCGACACAAATCCAAGAGGATGCCAAATTGAAACTCTTGTTGAGGACCATGGTCTGTGCCTCTTGAATGACAATAGTTATACACACTTTCATCAGGCTTCTCAAACATTTCATACAATTGACCTCGCCATATGTTCTCCTTCTCTGGTTCCATACTGGAAATTTTCAACCTGTACAAATCTTTTTAATAGTGATCATTTTCCAATCGTACTAACATATGTAAAAAATTACTTTCCATTCCCAAAACGACCAGTTAAATACATCTTTGGAAAAGCAGACTGGCCATTATTTGAGTCCTTGTGTCAATTAACTCCAAACATGGTCGACAAAGATTCAATAGATGTTGCAGTTAACACAATTACTGATTGCATAATCTCCTCAGCTGATAACAGTATTCCCAAAACATCAGGGAACATTCCAAAACTGTGCAAGCCATGGTGGAATACTGAATGCGACACTTGCCAAAAAACACTTGAAAAGGCTTGGTATAACTTCAGGAGATATCCCACCACTCACAACTTAATTAAATTTAAAAAGGCTAGAGCCAAATTCCGTCAAATCAGAAGACGAAGTATGAACACAACATGGTGTTCCTATGTAAACTCTATCACTAGACAAGTTTCCTCAAATGTAGTTTGGGACAAAGTAAGAAAAATCTTCGGTTTTTATTCCGATACACAGAATATATCGTTTTTAAATTATAATGGACAGGTCATTTCAGATGCCAAAGAAATTGGAAATGTAATAGGTCAAACTCTGTCTGAAATATCAAGCGAATCCTCTTATCCAAATGATTTTATTGCTTTTAAAAAACGTGTAGAACAAAAATCAGTGGATGTTCTGCCTTCATATGCAGAAGATTATAACTCTACCTTTTCCTACCATGAACTGAAAGATGCGCTAAGGAAATCCAATCCAACATGACCTGGACCAGATCTAATTCATAATAACATGCTTAAACACCTTGGTGAATCTTCTTTACTAACAATTCTACTTTTGTTCAATAGAATCTGGCAAGAGAGGGTTTTCCCACTTTCCTGGCTAAAAGCTATTGTTGTACCCATCCCTAAACCAGGGAAGGACAAGCAATACCCGAATAATTATCGACCAATCGCTTTGACAAGCTGTCTTAGCAAGTTATTGGAACGCATGGTTAGTGCCCGACTGATGCATGCTTTGGAGAGGAGTAAATGGTTTGTCCCTTCTCAAAGTGGATTTCGTAGAAGGCGAAATACCATAGACAATTTATTGAAGCTGGAAACGGCCATTCGAGAAGCCTTCGTGCGCAAAAAACACCTTGTGTCGATATTTTTCGACATCGAAAAAGCGTACGATCGCACATGGCGATATGGAATTTTAAAAGATCTGTCTGACATTGGTTTAAAAGGAAATTTGCCACTTTTTATTAAAAACTTTCTACAGACAAGAATCTTCCAAATTCGCATTGGTAACATTTTATCGGATAATTTTAATCAACAAGAAGGCGTCCCACAAGGAAGTGTTCTAAGTGTGTTATTGTTTATCATCAAAATTAATGGCATAGTGTCAAAACTTCCTCCATATGTCAATAGTACGCTTTTTGTAGATGGCATACAAATTCATTGTGCTGGTGATGACATGGGCTTTATTCAAAGGCAATTACAAACGGCTATTAACAACATGACTGATTGGTCATCAAAAAATGGTTTTATTTTCTCGCCACAAAAAACAGTCTGTATGCATTTTTGTAGAAGGCGAGGATTACATCCAGATCCAGACTTCCAGTTAAATGGGTCACCTATTCCTATTGTGCAGGAGACTAAATTTTTAGGAATTATATTTGATACAAAACTAACATTTCGTTCACATATCAAACACTTAAAAACAAAATGCATCCGGACCTTAAACATCATGAAAGTCCTGTCGAGCACCTCTTGGGGTGCGGACAAAGTTTCGCTGATGAGGATCTATAGATCTCTTGTTCGTTCGAAGCTGGACTATGGAGTGCCAGTATATGGCTCTGCTGCCAAGTCCACTTTAAAAATGTTAGACTCTGTCCATCACCAAGGACTTCGTATAGCTACTGGGGCATTTAGAACTACTCCAATTCCTAGTCTTCATGTCATAAGTGGTGAACCATCTTTAGAACTTCGACGCCACAGACTATCTCTCTCGTACTTTTATAAAATTAAGAGCGATGAGTCTCATCCTCAACATTACAAGGTTATAAACCCCATTTTTGGGTCTTTATTTTCAGTCAGACTATCTTTTACTCCAACTTTTGGCTTCAGAATTGGGGAAATCTTGAGGTACTTTGGAATTGAGGACTTCCAGTGGTCTCAAATGTTGAAGATCCCCGTCCTTGGAAGGAGACGCAACTTGATTTTATTGACGATTTTTTACACTTTTTTAAACCAAGTACATCGGATATAGTATTTCAGCAACATTTCTATGACCACAGGCAACACTATTCTGATTATATCCCTATATACACCGACGGTTCGAAATCTGACAATCATGTCGGTTCGGCTGCTGTTTTTCCAGATTTCACAATCGCTGAGACACTTCACCATTTCTGCTCTGTTTACACATCTGAACTCTATGCAATCTACTTGGGGCTTTTGAAAATTAGTACATTGAATTTTAAAAAAGCCATTATTTATACAGATTATAGGAGTGGTATTAATGCTCTAAGAAGTGCTAAACATAATAATCATCCTTTAGTAATGAAATGTTTTGATCTCCATCATATACTCAAAAATACCAAAATCAAATACTGTTGGATTCCTGGACATGTAGGAATTCCAGGAAATGAGCGTGCGGATAAGGCCGCAAAGAGTGCTAATGCATCTCGAGAAGCGTTTGTGCCTTTGATTGATGCCTTGCAGGTCGTTAAGCTATCTCAACATCGAGTATGGCAAAGAATCTGGGACAGGCAGTCAAACAATAAACTTTATAAAATACAGCCTTCAATCAAAGGTTTTGGAAATCTCACTATTAGGAAACACGATGTCATTTTGACAAGGCTAAGAGTAGGACATACATTTTTAACTCATCGCCACCTTTTACATTCTGATCCAGCCCCTATATGTAACGGGTGCAACTGCATTTTAAGTGTTGAGCATATTTTATGTCAGTGTAAAAACTTTTATTCTCAAAGACAAGCTCACTTTGGAGCACATATCATTGATTTAATTGACATCTTGGGGACCAATCCTGGCGTCAATGTTTTTACTTTTTTAAAGGAAGTACAATTTTTTAAATTCATTTAGTTCTCTCAATTACAGCATTTTAAAATTTTTATGCGACTTGAAAACAACGAACGTTTGGCGCAGTATGGCCAAATTGGCCCTTGTGCCATTAAAACCACACCAACCAATCGATTAATTTTTAATAAAGAAAATATTACTAAAATTTTGTTGAAAAAACTTTAATACGGAAACATTCATTATTAGTTGTAGTAAATATAATTCAGTAGTCGTAATAATTCAGACCTAACGGAATGATTTTATATATATATTCATGGAATTTCAAACCAAGTGACATCACTACATTGTTCATTAAAACACAATTGCGATAAAGAATGTTTATACATTTATAGTGGGCATTTATTCTGAAATTTTACTTTTTCTACGCGCTTGCACTAATCCAAATTTGCACTACAAACATGTCAATTTCTCTTTTACCAGTCCATTGAGACCATAAATCTCTTATGAGAAGACTGTCAGTTTCCATATTTTTGTTTTTCTGCCAGTGGATATTCAGCTGCTTTCGAAAAAATACTTGCTGCTTAAAATGTATTTCTTGCGCTGTTTATTAATACTTCGCTGCTACAAAAACCAGATGTTGACAAAATTTGGTGAAGGTGTACTAACTGACAATGATATAATGAGCTTCTGCTTAAAACGTCAAAAGCTGAAAAAGAGAAACAGATTTTTAGCCTGAAATGCCGAAAGGAGAAAAAAAAACGCAAATAACCATCTTTATCTTCACGTATTGCAAAATAAATTACTCCAAATGATTGATGATACAGTCTAATAGCAGGCACGAGAGACTTAAGTAAATAAAAGTAAGCTGTTAAATTGCTAAAAGAATAGTTGCAAGTGAAATAAACTGAGGAAGGAAGCGAAATTTTAACAGAATAAGCAGCAGACAAGCAAAATATTAAAAGAAATACTGAAGTGAAGCTTGTTTGCATTCTGTTAACAGTTATTAAGTAAGAAAGTTTCTCTTATCTGGAAACTAATTTTTTTAACCAAAAAGGCTAAGGCTAATGCAATTTTTCTTCACTTATTATACATTCTGAAGTTCTTAAAAGAACTATGTAAAAGGAAATAAGCATTAAAGCACTGTTTACACTGCATGACATAATTACTATGTTAAGACCGTGAATTCTTTTTAAAACATTCGTTTCTGCTTGTTCAAATTTCTTTTTCCCTCGCAGGGCAATGGATCATTTTAGCTAGAGCCTAGTTAATTTATGTTCAACTGATGAAGCAATCACGTTTTTTTCAAAGAAATGTTTTTTCTTTCCAGAAAAATACAAATTAAAAAAGAATGATTTTCATGGTTTGGCTTGGATCAAAATTTATTTTAAATAGTATTTTATCCCACCGTTAAAAACTATATCTTATAGATTCTTTACAATGTAATTAGGACAAATTTATATAACTGAAAAGGAACAAAAATATAATATCCAAATGTGCATATCATAGTGTCTCGCAGATAGATATTTTATATCCGCTAGAGTCATACTATTTAACCCTTTGCACTCAGAAAGATATACGATTATACCCGTGTGCGTGTCAGGATTGATTTAGCACTTTGGGAAGCTGAAAAATATTATTAATTTGTTTCAATTTTCCTAAAACTTAATCTTTGTGTTTATGCTACGATATGGTTTTTAATAGGGAAATCGATAACATACAAAGAAAGCCAAAAACCAAACATAAACTCGGAGGTAATAAAAAAAAGCAAACAAGGAATCCATTATAGTCCATTTTTTCAAGGGCTAAGGACTTTATTCGAAATGGAATCAAAATAATAATTGGGAAATTTTTCTGTAAGAAGCTTGCATTACGCCAAACATAGCTTCTCTTAGCCCTAAACTTCCCAAAAAAAAGACAAGGGAGATCTGTACACCAAAATGTATATTTTAAAAAGAATGAGGGAAAACACAAACATCAAAACGCTAATAAGATTGATTAAAAATTATCAGCCATCTTGTTATATTAAAATTAGTCATCATAAATAAAAACTTAACCTATGCCCATAGTTTAGAAAAAAGTGAAAAAGTTCTTTACGTAATCACAAACCAACGCTAACTTTCTTTTAAAAGGAGGTATTATCAAATTATTATTAAAGAAACACTAGTCCCATGGCGCCATCTATATTCGAAGAAACAAAACGGAAGAAGTAAAAACAGGATTTTTTTAGAGAATGGAACCAGTTTAGACATATTAAGAGAAAAAGGCCTTAGTTTTCATCTATACCTCAATGGATGTGAATATTTTTTTAGATAGTATATTCCAGACAGCTTTCAAGGATAAGGTATTTAATGTCGTGAATATTAAAACAGAAATAAGGGAAAAAGGGTTTTTTAATAAGAATGTGTGAAAAAATGCATCTTTCAGAATGTCGAGTCTGACTCGACATACGAGTATAAAGTTATAAGGATGGAAATAACTGCTATTAACAGAGGTCTTAGGTCATTTTAACTCATGTAGATGTATTCATAAAGGGGTGCACGTATTGTGGGTACCATCAAGCCAATACACACTAATGTGCAGATTAAAATTATGTGTAGTTGTTCAATTAGAAATAATTTTCTATACCTGCTTTTGTAAGGCTTTACTGTAAAAAATTCCAACGTTATGTTTTTTTCCCGATAACTCAATTTATACTTATTATAAGCAATTTGTGGAGTAATGGATTGGAATTTGTTGAATTTTGCATAGGATATCACAGTCTAAGGTTAAGTTTGCTGTAGCGAAATCTAAATCCACTTAATGGTATCTGGTTAATTATCTCGTAACATCATGTAATTTCAAATGCGCCTGATATTTTTTATAAAAAATTTTTTTGCATCAAAATATATAACGTATGTCATCGGGATGATTGTAATATCTATGAATAGGACTATTGAAAAAATATGTAGTATTTTTTTTGTTTCTGTTAAATTTTTTCTGCCTTCAAATCACTAGTAGATTGCTCGTATCTCGTCTAATGGAGACTTCATTTTGTTTTCCCTGCTTGTTTTCGTCCATTTTTCTGTAAGCCCCAGTAGAAGAAAGAAATTAAAAGCAGACCCATTAAGCAGAGCATTGATATAAAGCAACTCTTTCTGATTGTGAATTATCGAGAAAGCATGCTTCTACCTAAAAATATCAAAGACTTGAAATAATTTTTATTCATCTTATAAACAGATAATTACCATCATTCATAGTATTTCAATATGCATCATTATTCAATAATGCATTAATTTCCTTAGATTTGACATTATGGCTTATGCACAATCAACGACTTTCTACTAAAAGCTTGTTGCTTAAATATTGGCTTTTATATCAATATTTCTCTTTTTACCTTTGTTGTTGTGCATCAACGAAATATGCATAGCCGATTTGTAAATTTTTCATTCAAAAATTATAAGAAGACCAGTATGAGGTCAGGTTCACTTTGAAATGAAAATTTGAAGGTAATGGATGACAAAAATATGCATTATAACCAAAATTATATTTCACCACAGACATATCCAGATGATTGTGGCACAGATCTTGACAGGGTGATATAGCCGTGGAAGCCAAACTTTAAAATAATGTCAAAATTTCAATCTGGATAATCTGGCCCATACTTGCCTCAAAAAATTAACCAAGACATATAAAATAGAAAATAATAAAGAAAATCAAGTGTTAATTGATAATTTACAAGGAAATTTAATGAAATTAACTATGAAATAAATTTCAACGAAATATTTTAAATCAAAATGATTTTTCTAAATAACTATCTGCTTATAAGCATAAAAGAATCTGAAGCAAGAAAATTTTGGCGACTTCAATATTTTTCGAAGTGACCCTAAATAGAAACATGGGGTTTATATGGCCCTGTCGCAGACAAAGCAATTACCAGAGATATTATTACCAAAAAATATCTCTATTAACTTCATTAAATGCTTAAGATAACATGATGTAACAATCTAGATTATTTCTAAGGAATAATTTATAGCAAAATGTATTGATATTAAAAATACAAAAATAAATGCTTTTCAGATTATTATATGCTAGTTTTTAAGATTTTGAAAGTTTTGCGAATGAATATACACTCTGTCCCAAAAGTTTATAGAATCCTGTATTTTGCTTATATTTTTTGTTGTATATGATGTATCTCGATGTAACTTACTGTATAGATATGATATGTCTATTATATTGAAAAAAAAACTACAGTTCTACCCCTTATATTTAATGCCAATTTTTAAATCGTAGAATGAACAAAATAACCTGTGTGTGTCCCAAAAGTTTATAGACAAATGCAATTTTATGCAACTATGGTATTGGTAATCATGACGTCGATTTGGAGCCTAATAAAAATGTTGCAAGAAAAGGAAAGCGGTCGTTTGTTCTGCGTTTCAAGATGTCTAAAGCTTCGCAGCTCTCTAATGAAGAAATGAGTAAAATTCTGCATTTGAAATTGCTATTAAGGCAATATCGAAACTTTTAAATCGTTCTAAAAGTATGATTTATCATGTATTACTCGTAAGACGCCGTATGAGCCAAAACCTCGTTCGGGAAGAAACACGTGTGACAGATATTAGCAGTGATAGGCGGATACAAAGAATGGCTTCAAGTCAGAAAATGTCGGTTCGCGAAATTACTAGTGCTTCCTGGTTGCAAATCGCCAAGAGCACTGTTCATAGACGAATTATAGAATCTGGTTATATGATCCGCTCAAAAATGGCTCCCAGATTACCACTTTCAAAGCTCCACATTAGTAAGAGATTACAATGGGCTCGTAATCATTTATCATATGGTGATAAATGGATGACTTTCCTTTTCAATGATGAAAAAAATGGAACCTCGATGGATCTGACTGGAATATAAAATATTGGCATGATTTACGAAAAGAGCCCAGGAGCTTTTCCAGTAGGCAAAGTGGTGGTCTGTGATGGTGTGGTCGGCTTTCGGTTTGAACGGTCAAGTGGGTTTGGCCTTTTTAGATGGCCGACAGAATTCTCCGAAATACATAGAAACACTAGAAAATCATTTTATGCCACTTGCGGAAAACATAGGGGGACGAAATTGGGAATATCAGCATGATAATGCTCTCATCCATACCTCCAATGCTACAAAAAATTATATAAACTCGAAATCTGTTACTGTTCTTGAGTGGCCACCGATGAGCCCTAATCTAAACCCAATTGAGAATGTGTGGGGCATTATGTCTCGGAAGATATATAAGAATGGGGGGCAATTTTATTCACTGAATGCCTTGAAGACAGCCATTGAAATTGCATGGTACAATTTGGAACCAGAGATATTACAAACCTCAATTATGTCGATGGAAAAACGTGTATACGATGTCATACTGAAAAATGGAAAGACTTTAAACTATTAAGAACATTTTATTGAATACCTTTTGTTGAAATGTCACATTTTCTATAAACTTTTGGGACACCTAATATCTCCATTTTGTTATATAATTGAAATACAAATTGTTATTTTTTCTAAATATTTCGTTGAATGCAAGTCGTATATGCTTTGAATAAACATATTTGTAATTGTTGTTTGTATGCATTTCCGTTTTGCTAAAACATATATTTTACTGCAGTCTATATACTTTTGGGACAGAGTGTACATTATTGAACCATGCTGCTTGTTATACAGGTATAATGATGCACGCTATGCATATAAATACTTGTAAATAAATGCATATAAATAAAAATTCATAGTTTTTCTATAAAATAAATAATGCATTAGAAACATTTAGAACAGAAGATAATCTTTAATTTTCTTATTCTGTCAAACACAAAGTTTTTAATAGTAATTTAAAGAAATGTAAGCTACGCTGGCTCAGGATTGCAATTATTCTTACAAAGAAGGATTTAACAACAATTTCATTAAGTTATTCATGCAAGTGATTTTTGATATTACATTTATTTGAAGCTAATGGATCTTGTTTGAAGTTAATGGATCTTGTTTGAAGCATGATGATTTGAAATAATGAAAAACGACCCTAACTATAATTAGAGTTATGTGTTTCCTATGTTTTGAATGTGATGAATGAATATGCTAAGAATTTGTTATGGAAACTTTCGAAAAAGCTTACTGCAATTTATAATTCCAAATTCATTTGCAAAAATGGATTCAGTGAAAATAAAAATCAATTTAGAAACAGATTCTAAATATGTGAATTGTTTTCTTTTTTTACTATGATGTGACATCGGCTTTTAATATACGTGGATTACTTTACTTTTTTAGTTCACTAATGAAGTACTTTCAGAATGGATGCAGAAGAAAAGAATTAAGTACTTTAATTTAATGGTTTCTGTTAGAAATAAATCATATCATTCTTTTCCAGCTGCATATTATTATTCTTAAAATTTATTTTTACGATTAATGATATTCATGTGATAACCACTATTTATAATAGCATCATTAATATCACTGTTTTATTATACAAGAAATTGTTAAATATGAAGTGCTTGAATCTCGTTCATTAATTTGAGTGACACCAATTTTGTGAAAATATAAATGCTAATCAGTAAAACTCAATAAAAGCTCATTATTTAAAAGTCACATTAAGAAATTTTTACTGTAATCAATCAAGTATTTGTAAAGTGAATGGGTTTTACTAATGATCATTAGTCAACATTTTCGTGAAGTCTGTGTTAGGCTACAATATAAAATTCATATTTTTTCTGAGGACACTTGGTTGGTGATAGAAATATTTTAGTTCAGAATACATTCAAAACAAATTCAAACAGTATTAGAATTTTGTTTTCTTTTTTCTAGATGCAATAAATTTGAAAAAGTCAACAATCTGGACTTCAAATGGTTTTTACATAATTATTGCTTATTAAAATTTGGATTAAAACGACATAATTTCACGAAATCTGTGATACTAAATTATGTAATATACATCTAATGTCATGACAAGTTTCCAATGAGTAAACAACTCGTAACAAAAATTATAAGAAGGGCAATTTCTTTTCTAATTACAAGAAATTTCTTCGGAAATATCCTAAAATAACAGAAAAGAAAACCGCTATGAATTCTAATTGTTACAAGGGAATTTAGCTTTATTAGTATGAAAGAAAAATTATTTATTTAATAGTCAGTCAGTTGAGTATTTTTAATTACTGGATCAAAATTAACATTATATTTCCCATAATTGAGCATTTTTTGTATAGAACTTGCGTTATGCTAAATTATACTATTATTCAATGCATTTCTATGTTTTTAAATCTTGCTTCTTTGTACATTAGCGAAATGCTTATATTTTTTCTCAGATTTATTCTATAAGGGCTGTTCAAATAAAAGCGGGATTGCAAAAGCAGCAGATACGGTCGGAGAGTTAGATCTTTTAAACATCTGCTGTAGATGGTGCATGTATGTCTGAAGAAGCGGAAGTGTTTGATTTAGTGTCCATTTAGTTTAGTTTTTGCAAACAGAAACGTGCCAGAATCAAGAGCTTGTCATATATTTCTTTAACGAGGCTCTGAAGAATGATTCCGCATGCAACCAAAGACTTTCTTCGAAGCCGGTATTTATAATCTTGTGAAACAATGAAATTAAGTGTTTTAACCGAAATGGTGATTATGTGTACTAGATATATTACAATAATCGAACTTGTATCCGCATGTATTCATAAGTCATTAGAATCAACCTAACAAAGTAAGAAACTGCAGATATTATCTGAAAATCCGAGGTGCAGGTCACTAGGACGGGTTTTAGTGCTCAACTTTCTATTTGTTCTATCCACCAATTAAAAATGTACAGGCTCGAATAGTTAGTAATCAGTCAGGGGGGAGAGAGGCTGGTGTCGCTTCAGCTGTTCCGCCGATTTGCATGTATTGTATAGCAACGGATTCGGAAACCCTCCACGCTTTTGCGCATGCGCGGGAAGAGTTATTTTCATCAAAATAGGGGGAAAGTGAAGATTGGAAGGGTGATGTATACATTTTACTGAGAGTGATCTAACAAAGAACTCCGGAAATGCGCTCATATGACTCATTGCCTGACACCCCTTTCCTGTTTAAAATCGTCCAAAAGGGATAGTCTCGGAATCTGTTGTTGAAGAGTACCTCTTGCAGACTTTTTGATAGGCTGAGCCTGTTTAGGTTAAATAAATACGTATTTGAGTAATTTTATCTGTACCCTTCACAGTAATGTTGCAGATTCATTAGAACTGTTCTCATCGTCACTCTGGGATACAATTATCCAATAGCGAGAAAATCTTAAGCAAACAGATGCAAAAATACCTCGAGTATCCTCGGGTAATTATTACACTGCGATACTAACAGTCTTTGATATTATTTAAAATATAATTACTTAAGTAGTGCTGGAAAGTAGTTTATTATATATATATATATACTCACTTCCAAAAGTAAAGCCCAATTCTTAAGATGGGAAAAAATTAGAGTTAATATGGAAGCTATGGTTTGAAATCAGTTGCGGATAATTGTGGGACATACTATCGTCGTAATTCACATTTTACACTGAAGTTTCGGTCACGCATGCCAAAGAGGGCCGCCAGAAAGGGATGAAGGCGAAAATGGAGTTTGACACATCCTGTTTCAATGAAATCAGATACGGAGAAACAACTTTCTTCAATGGTTGTGTTTGATGTGCATAATATTTACATGCAATTTCGTAAGCACACTAAAATATTCCGGAAGATATAAAGGTTTTCTTAAAAAATCCCAAATTTTTCAGAATGGTTTTTTCTGATAATATCGAGAGTTTTTCACCAAATCGTTTGAATCTTGCAGAATACTTGACAAAATGTAAAAGAAGTATTGTATCAAAATATAAATTTAAAAATTTGAATATTACAGGAAATATGAGCATTTGTAGTAAATAATTTTTTACTGCGCATGTACGAAACGTAGCGTAATTTTTCTTTTATATCTTAAGAGCCAGATATATAGGGCAACTTATATGAAAATTCCAGTTCAATATCATTGGTATTCAGAAAGATGATGAGGGTTCTTGCACAAACTGACACTTTTTAAGTTTGAATCTTCGAATAGTAATCTTCGAAATGTAGTTTAAATTATGTATTTAAGTTATAAGTATACATGAGTATTCGGGATATTCAACATTCATAAAATTCAATATTACTTTTTGAAGATTCACGTTAAAAAAATATCAGTTTGTTTATGAACCCTCATCATTTAGATTCTCTTAGAATGTACCGAAATTCCCAAAGTTGCCATGCCGATATCTTTATAAATACTAATGGTATTTAACTGAAATTTTTATATAAGTTCCCCTATATCTCAGGCTCTAAAAATATGAAATAAAAATTACGCTACGTTTCGCACATGCGCAGTAAAAAATTATTTAATACGAATGCTTATATTTCATGTAATATTAAAGTTTTTTAATTCCAATTTTAATACAGTGCTTCTTTTACATATTGACAAGAATTCTGAAAGTTTCGTACAATTGGGTTGAAAACTCTGTATGTTATAACAAAAAACATGTGGAAAAATTGGGGATTTTTTTAAGAAAACCTTTATATCTTCCCGAATATTTGTGCTGTGTTTATAAAAATGCATGCAAATATTATGCACATTAAACCATAAACATTGATAAAAGTTACATCTAGTTATGAAGTTTCTAAGAATCAGGATGGGTCAAACTCCATTTTCGCCTTCATCCCTTTCTGGTAGCCCTCCTAATCGCCCTCGTGACCGAATCTAAAGTGTAAAATGTGAATTACGACGACAGTATGTACCACGATTCTCCGCAGCTGATTGCAAACCATAGCATCCATATTAACTCTTATTTTTTTACATCTTAAGAATTGTGCTTAACTTTTGGAAGTGAGTGTATTTACATATATATATATATATATATATATATATATATATATATATATATATAATTGGTAAGGAAAACCCAATAGTTTACTACTTACAAATACGAGACGAAAATGGATATTGGAAATCAAAGAATTAGAAATAAACGAGACTGAGTTTAAAAATATCGTATCATTTTTTACTTTTAAAACTTTATCGCTTTGCCTTATTCGTCAAATATTGGGCGAAAAAATGCAAAATGTTCTTTATGATGAACATCAATTTCAAAGAATATTGATATCAAATGCATAAGGAACAGAATCCACTTTAATGTTAAGAAGTATGAGAAAAAAAAAAGAACTGAAGAAGAGGAACAATTATAGAAAATTCTTTCTGATCCAATAATCAATGCTCTGTTAACTCCCATTTAAAGAAAAAAAGCAGTTAGCATATAGATAGGCCGAGGAATGAAGAAATTCCGTAAAATGGAAAGATGTTTGTTTTAAATGATGTCATCATTTAGGGACTGTTGCAGTGATTTATATTTCTTTGATATCTAGTATGTTTAGATTAATTGCATTAAACCATACATGATATAAAAAATTATTTGTAAGTAAACTAATCTGGAATGTTGTTTGTTTTCATTTTCCTGTTCCATTACTTTTCTAAATATATATAATGTTTGATCTAATATATATAATATGTTTTATAATGTACACACCTGCTCAAAACATAAGCAACAAACACAGAAAGAGGTACGCATGAAAGGTAAGGTACGCATGCAAAACGGTGAATTAAAACACATGATTTACATAGAGGTTGCATCGCCGAATGCAGATAGAAAACCAAAATTAGCTCAAAACGCAATCCCGCGGTCACACCGCAACGTCTTAAAAAGGGGCTTGCCGGACCTATGCTTCAGTTCGCAAGCAGCGATAGTTCCTTGAATTCGAGAGAGCCAAAGCGGAATTCATGAGTAGAAGAAATTATTTGCACGATGAGATGCGTTGAAGGTCTGTCGGTATGTTGCAAGCCAGAGCAAGACAATCTGCTGCTGCCAGAGAGCTGAATGTGCATCGTAGTGTCATCCATAAGCTGTGGAACCATTACCAAAGGCATCAAAAAGCCAGTAGAAGACGTGGGTCTGGATGCTGGAGAATCACCACATCGGCAGACGATCGCTACCTGTTGCAATGTGCTAGACGTCGAAGGACACTAACAGCTGGCGTCGCAGCTCGCTGGTTCTGCAAGAAGGCCCATATCCCGCCAAACTCTGTCGCGCAGACTGCATGAAGGAGGACTCTTCGGACGACGACTTGTTGTTTGTGTGTCTTTGTCCCCAGCGCACGTCAGAGCGCGGTTGCACTGGGCCCGTGAATATCGCAGTTGGACACCAGAGCAGTGGGGCCACGTACTCTTTACGGATGAGTCTCGATTTGACATCCAGAACGATTCTTGAAGAGCAATGATATGGCGAGAGCTAGCAACACGCTATCGAGCGCCAAACATCGTCGAAAGAGACCATTACAGAGGTGGCTGGTTA
>BGPR01007728.1:0-69069 GCA_013235015.1 Araneus ventricosus
AAAAATTAAAACAAATTTGGTAATATTTTTACAATTTCATATGAAAAATTATTCCGATAAATATATTTTCAAGTAAAAAAGAAGAAAAGATATTAGCCGTAAAATACGAAGAATATACCTTAAAGGCATTTCCGAAATTGGCAGATATTTACTCAAAGACACAAAGAAGAAAACCTAAAAGACGTGAACACGAGAAAACTATTAATGTATTTGCATGCAATTCTTCCTTAGTATATTTGCCGATATCGCAAAGGTCGAAATAAAAAATAAATGTCAGCATAAATTCTCCTCCTCAAATGAAGCAAAACGTCTTTTTAAATATGCTGATTAATTTCCGCAATAAGGAAGTAGTAAAGAAACTCCCAACAGATACAATAGAGCCTCCATAACCCGGCCAATGTCTGTCCAGACATTTTACCAAATCTAATCCAAAATGGTGTATCACCTTTGCTTAATGAAGAATTAAAATTTGAGAATTGCTAAAAGAAATCATACCACTTTTAAAGTTACGAAAATTTTAATATAAAATTTTAAAATCTTTCCGAACTGATGGTTACTTCGATAACTCCCTCCATGTCTTTAATATAAAGCTTTGATTGCTATATCTGAGCTGGTAAAATGAAATTAGTATTGCTGTCATTCAGGCCCGACTTTCCTGAAATCCATCATAGGTCATGGCTAGAGCGCATATTCAGAAGAAATATTATGTTTTTCAGTATTATTTCGTAAAGAACTGTTGTTTTTCAAGCACATTAATATGCATTGAATACAGTCGCGGAACAGAAAAGGAGCCACCCAGAATTATTTTGCCGTCGTTCATTGTAACTGAAAGAAAAGGTACAGTTTTACAGGAAAAACGTATACTAAAGGATTCTATGGTTAAAACTTTCATAAGGAATAATCTACATATTTAAAATTACTTTAAGAGCCCTATTCCGCCTCACACCGCCTGTTCGACGTAAGCCGGACTCAGGCGGTTTCGGGCGCCTGAGTGAATTTGTTTAGGAAAAATGTAGTTCCTTTCTTTGTTGACAATTGATCGGGCAACCATAGGTGTCGACCTCTTTGAATTTCTGTAAAGAACGTGGCGATTCCATTCTCTTTTTGTGAGAGAAAATTCACTCCAAGTTTTGAGGCAATGGAATTCTCACTCTAGCCGGATTCAGAGAGTTAACTCCAACATTTTCAATAGTAACAACATTTTTTGATGTTATAAATAAGTTAATCTGCAAAATATACCGGAAGATATAAATTTTGGTTCATATACCATGAATAAATTGGAAAATATGTGACATTTTATGTTCTCGAATAGATAAGATATATTTCCACAATAAGGTAATGAAGTTCTCCTGCTTGCCTTTACATGTTGATGCTAACATTTAACTTTATTTTGCATTTTAAATGTTTACTTAAATATAATGATCTACATTTCAGAAACGATAAATAATTGATGCGTTAAAAAAATTCCGCAGAACTGAGGTTTTCTACAAAACATTTTGTCTTCTCCTACACATTTATTGATGTCCAAGAGCGCAGGATATTCTGTATAACTTGCACTTTCGTCTAAATTAATTCTCAGTACACCGTGGTAAAATTTCAATATACATAAGAATTTAAACATTTTTTTTTGTATGAGTGGAATACAAGAGATGAATCTTTGTTTGAATGAAATATTAGTTTTAATATTCATGTTAATAATAAAACTTCCGAAGTCGGCAAGTAATATGATGAAAGTGAAATTTATAAGCAGTTTGTACTCAATAGAAATCCAATCAGCTGAACAGAGTTTCTGAAACTTTCGTTGAAAAACTCAATGAAGGACATACTATATAAATAAAAATGAAACGAAAATGAAAAATGTGTATATTGAAAATCCAAATCCGATTCTGAATCCATAGCTGGTACTGATAAAAAGTAGAACCACCTTGTAATAACAAGCCTCTCTGTTATTCTGTAAGGTACCTCCAATTAAATTAAAAGTTTTTGTCAGAAGACAAATTCTCCTTTAGAAATTAATTTTCCAAGAAAGAGAATGTTTCACTCTCTTTCATAACGGACGTATTTAAATCCAAACTTCTTGAAAGATTTTCTTCAAATTCTCATCAAAATTACTATGAAGCACATATATAGTGAAGGTTGTCATTGAATTAAAGAGTTTGCTTATATTAATATTAGAGGTGATAAATCAATTAGAACACATTTCAATTGGTCTTTCTGCTTTGCAAAAAGGAACTTATTGTCCATTTTCAACCAGATAATTTTACGTAAGTCTGTTTTTATTTTTAATGTTATTTAATATTAAGTGTTTTGCTTTTTGTTTTTCTTCATTGTGATTTTCTGATTATAAATATCATTTGCAGTTTTATAGCATATATTTATTCTTTTAAATATTGTTATTATTTTTTATAACTTAGATTAATCTGAATAGATTGTTGAATTTTTTACGAAAAGTTCCTGTTTTTGTTTCCAGTATTTTATTAGTTCTTTCTTGCTTTGATTTTTCAAAGAAGTTACAATTTGAAGCATTTGTGTATTAGAAAAAATTCTATAAAGGGAACTTCTGTTATTTAAAATATTAGAGACGAAAATATTTTCGCCCATCGCAACGATGGGTATATCAAATAATAATTTTAAAAAAGCATCCTTATAATTTATACATTTTACGTGCGTTTCAAATTCATTTAAAGAATGGTTTATTACCTCTTCGTCGTTTCATAAAAAAGTTAAATAAATAATATATGTGTTTGGATTAATTCATAATATTTCACTAGCAAAAAACACATAACGAGCACATACACTAACATCGTATAAAAATAACTGTAATGCTCTGTTTATTATAGCATCTTTTTTATGTAATTACTATAAAATTACCATCATAACTTCATCAAAAAATTGGTGTTATTTAAAAGAATTCAAATAATCAATAAACTGTTTTCTGTTTCATATACTCTATCATTCATTCTCAAATGTTCTGTATAGCAGGTTACTGAGAGAAGAATTAACTATTAAGTGAGGAATTTTGTTACAGATATCTTGTTAAACGTCTCAGATCATTATTCAGAGCAATGATTTAAAACCCTAGTACTGTTCGCACGAGTTGTTTTGTGTGCGTCTTCGCAAGCTAAGATGAAAGTGCATGTCTTAAAATTTATTTCTCTTATTACAATCATCTCATATATAATCTGAGTTTTAACAGTGTATTTCTCTATTGAAAATAAAAGAACAACAAACAGCTATTATAATTTCTTCATTAAAATAATCTTCGTATAATGTTGTTAAATCAAATTGCATGCAATTTTAAGTGATTGATATTTTTTCTCTTCTCCAGTGGTAAATAGAAATCGAAGCTAAATGCCAGTCGTCTACAATATCAAAAATTCCATATATTAATTATTCAAAACAGAAATGGTATTTTTTAGTTCAAAAATTTATTTGGTTCGAGGGTGGATGTGAAAATCTACCTCCACAAATATGACCAGTTTTATCTGATAGAATTGCTAGTAACGAATTGTAAATAAGTTTTTCTTCTCTAAAACTCTTAACTACAATGAAATATGGTCATTTATTTTTTAAAGATTACCTCTAATTTAAAACTTTATTTTTTTAATACTTTCATATAAACGCATCAAATTCAGTATTTTGTAGAATTAGGCAAAATGCAAAATTTAGGCAAATTTATACAAAATTTAAAACATATTGCTATTTTCTACGACACACTAGTTTATTAAAAAATATTTCTTTACCTCATTTTTTATTTGCGGGACAGTCAAAATACTTAAAAAAACGAATACCTCTTTATTCTAGAACCGCGTCTTTAGTTGAGATTGTGGTTTGAGATTATAAATAACGTTAAGGAAATGGAGACTGTCCAGATATTAGTTACATCAGCTTGTATATGGACCCGAAGATTATGCAGATGTCTCTGGAGTCTGATATACGATTCTAGCGCTCTCAGTTTGAGCTCCTAGAACTACGAACCGAAGCCTTAAATAATGCACAGCGGAATTATAATTTTAGTTAATCTTGTGTCAGAGCTCTTGAGATAAATTTCGCTAAAGATTTTAAAATTATCTTTTTGCTTAGATTTATTTAAAAATTTGTTTTCTTTTCTGTATGAGATATTATTTTTTAGTACAAGCGGCATGGATTCTAACACTAACAATGTTGGCAATCTGAGAAAGATGTTAAGAAGATTGACAGATTAACTCTACGTGAAATTCCGGGACTGAATTGTTCAGAATTCTTCCAGTTGAAAGAGTTTGAAAAACGTCCAGTTTAAAAAATGTTTATTTTTTCTATATAATATATAACTTTTTTTCTGTTGTGTTTCAATGGCATTTTATTTTTATAAATCATTATTACGTCTAAAAACTAGCATACGTCACTTTAAAATTCAAAACATTAGCTTTACAGTGAAAGTACTTTTAGTTCTATTTTATTTTTCCCTAATTATGAAAATTTTTTTAAAAAAATAATTAATTTTTAACAATTATACGTATTAATGCTTTAGTATACGTATTATATAAACGGCGGAAATATCCTAAATATATTTAAATATATCTTGTATACAAAATATATAACTTTCTTTTTGGTTGTTTGCTGTAGCCCTCTGCATCATATTTAATGCACTTGGGGCCCACTTAAACGAGACATTGTTCATGGAATACGTTACTCGAGGCAGAAACCAAACGGTTCCGAAACCGAAAACTTGACCCAGCGTGGTTGTTAAAATCAAAGATGGAAGAATACAGACGAGAAGAAATTCTGAATTGATTTTTAAATGTTCATGTTCTACTAAAAGTTCATAATTTTTTGATGCTTAATAGGAAACATTACAGTTGATAAAGAATCAAAGGATCAGTATAAAGTTCAATATTTTGTGACGCGTTCACAATTTAATATAGTGTTCACTAGCAGCTGGATAAGACTTTAAGATGAATTCTGTTCATTTTAATATGAATGTCTTCAAGTGATAATCTTAAACTGAGTATGCGTCAGATATTAATTAATATGTTATTGAATAAGATTGCAGTTTTTCTTTCAAAGTACTAAGCTACATTTACAATGATAACCAATTCTTTTTATAAATTTTTATATAACTTCACTTGTTTCATGAGTTATATATTTAAGTTTGAAAATTATAGTCGTGTAATGATCATATTTAATAATGAAACCGTTTTCGAAATATAAGACGCCCCCTTAAGTGCATCGTTTCACAGCGAAAATTGCAAATTTAATGTACCTTCAAAACTTCTCGTACGAATATGATCAGGGACGTACTTAATGCTAGGCGCATCAGGCGAGCGCCTGGGGCCCCGAAATAAAGAATTATCCATATAATCATTAATATCGCGATAATTTAAATTTTTCTAGAATTCCCAAAATTAATTTTCATACAACCGTATGTGAAAGACAAATTTACATAGAGCCCCTACTGTATTTATGTTAATCCGACCATCTAGGTATATCGCTCATCATGGGAAATCTATTTAAAGGATGAACTGGTTTGTGTTACCGTGGGAAAGTTTTCTAAACATATTTCAGAAGTAAGCTCTGCAAAGCTCGAACTGCAGTACGGTGAAGAAATAAGCCTCCTTAAATTTTTGGCTGCTATCAGAAGGGGAAAATTCTGCAGCTGTGCTTTACATAATAGTGTTAAAACGAATTATAATCCACTGAAATAGCCACAACTCCGTCTAATAACTATCTAGAAATTAACTCATTTTGAAAACTTTTATAAACAATAAGGTAAATGTTATCATTTTGATGTTAAATAATATTTTATAGCAAACATTTCTTCGAACTGCATGCCAATTTTCAAATACTTGCATTTTATTTACAGCTTTATTAAACATAAAGCTACATTTTAATCTAACTGCCTTTATTTATACTGAAAATATTGTTTCTGAATAGCTAAAAAATTAGTTCCTTTAAATTCATATTCAACGGAAAGATTAGAAGTTTGAGTCAATGTTTCTCGTTCGTATTATTGTCCCATTTTCTAACTTTGCAAAGATTATGACTACTGAATTGTGACTATTATAAATTGCTGAATTATTTATATTATATTTAATTCAATCAAAGTAGGGTATATAGTTCCAAGAAGTGTAATTTTTGTCATAACAGCAAACCTGAAACGTTATGTTTCTTCAACACAATTTTGAAGCAAAAGTAACAAGAAATCAAAACTCTGTTATTATTATTTTATATTACGAACAACTCACTGCATTTTGTTGACAAAATACTTTGAAATATTATTATCTTTAAAATATGCTCTTAAATTTTATTTATGTATTTCTCAATTCTTAGTGTTTTCATTTTTTTAAGCTGAATAAAAGATAATTTTTCTGTCTTGAATAGAGTCCAAAGCTATTGTATAAATTCAATGTCTTGAACTTCTGCAATAGCTTGTTAAATAGAAGCCCTCAACTGCGACCTGCATTCTCACTCACCGCTAAGAATGGCTTAGGTATCACCCCTACTCTATTTTTAGTTGAATAGAATGGATTCGTCCTGTAGCTTCTCATTTTATGATCTTGATTACATGTGTACATTTTCTTGAAGTTTTGGTGCCTGTAAAATTTTTTTAGCAGATCGCACCTCCATGCTAATTTTCCAATATCGTGAAAAGCTTAGAGAATGTCACTGAAACTTAATACCCTGAATATGATCCAACCTTCCAATCTCGTTATGACAAAGATCTTTAAAAACTTCTGAATGAAGTAGAAAGTGATTTCAATCATAAGAATAATTGTACAGAGGATTTTTTTATGAAAGTTCATATTTGACTAATTCTGAATTATCCGAATTTGAAAATGGAGAATACCAACCTTCTTTATGTGAAAATTATTATTACTGAAGAAATCGTTTTAAGTGGTCATTTTAAAACAAAACGAACAATTAGAATTCCTGGTTATAGCACCATCCAACTTCCCAAAATTGGTCTATGGATATTTTCCATAGGCTATTCAATATGAGTACTGTAAATTTACACATTTTATATCAAATTATTCTGTAAACCAGCTTATGAATTGAATGCAGTTTTTTGAAAGTTCTCGCAACAGAATTAGTTTCCCAAAATAAGAAGAATAATGGAAAATCCAAGAATAAATCAAAAACTGCGAATGACAATGAAGCTAATTTCAAGAGTGATACGGAGGTCCATGAGAGATTGATAATACCAGAAGACCACAAAGTTGGAAGTAAGGAAAACGCGTAATTTATGTCGACCAAAGAAGAAAAGGAAAACAACATATTTATTCATATTTTATGAAAAACCTGTATATTTAGAATGCACTCGAAATTTTTATTATGGATGTACCCAAGAATCTGAACCGAAAAAAATCTGTGTAAAAACAAGTCAGTTTTACTCTATGACAATTTTTTATTTTTTATATAATGGCTAATTTTTTGCATTATATTATTTTCGTCATATCGTATTTATAATAGAAAAATAAATGTCATCAGAATAAGAACAAAAAATTTATGTTTGTTTAAAGATTAATACTAGTTATAAAATATATGTCGAGAAAAATGTATTTAGAAAAATAACCAATTTTTCAGCTAATAATATATATTTAAAAATAAAAATAAATTTAATTAGAGAAATATCTATAGAATATATAGGTGGAAGTTTTATTTTATTTTTTAATGAGGTCTCGTAGGCCGTACCTCCCCAGTTAAGAAAGAAATGGAACGACACTGCTACACGTGGAACAAGAAGAATGAACCTGAACTTAATAATTCATTTATATACAATCACAGAAGTCTTCATTCGAAGCAATTTGCATGAATTTTGAATAACTTTAATCTGTCGTTTTATATGACGTTCAACAAACATATGGTATTTCATAAACTTAAAAAGTAATTTACTGCTTAGAATTATTGTATAATATTTAAAATTTATTAAAACATTCTATTTTTAATGTTTCAATGAATGCATAAAAATTAAAAGTATATTATTGTTGAATTTATGAGTTTGTATTTCATAATTCGTGTGTTTTATTTAAAATCAATTTGTTGTTCTATTCAAACTGGTCTCCGAGATTTCTTAAGTTTAGCGATACTTATTAGTGTGAGGTATTTTTAAATTATCGTGAATGATTAATAAAAGTTGTTGTGCATGTTTATTGTTTTGTGCAATTATCAGAAAAAGTACAAGAATGATTCCGTTTTGGTACTAATCTTTAACTTAAAAGTATATTTCGAAAAATTTGTTTCGAACAATTTTTTCCGTACTTGAATTCACGCCTAAAGAAATTTTTAAAAATTTTAAAATGTAAAAATAAAACGGTTTATAACAAACTAGTTCTTCAACAGGAAATTAAAAAATTGGATTTGCAGTAAAAAAAGGAATTAAAAAATGTATAGATTATCTGTTGGTTTGAATACTTGATAATAAATATAAAATATTTTTGATTTTCACTATATATCAATAATCCTTGTTCTGATCAATTTTAAATTTTGAGCTTTATGCCTCATTAATGTGGTTAGAAAATAATAGTGATGTATTCATTAGTAATACAGAAAGCAATTTTGCTTAGAAAAAGTTATTTGCATTTTCCTTTGTTCGATGTATTCTGAGATTTTTTCGATAATACTTAATAAATGATATACTTTTGCCAACTGAAAAAACATTTTAATTAATAATTAATTCAGATGTAATTAATAGATAAATATGCTAATTAAAGAATGCATAGTGTAATAAATATAAAATGTAATTATTATTAATAAAAATGTAATTATTATTAATAAAAATGTAATTATCATTATTAAAAGAATGCAGAATTACACTATTTTAAAACCTAATGACTAGTAAGTCGAACTATAAAAGTACATTATATATGATACTTTCAGATGGCCCCGAAGAAATTCTGCGTCAGGGGCCCTTATTATAACCACCCAATAAATTCACGTTGAGAAAAAACCGATCTCATTCTTCCTAACATTTTTTTTTTCAGATCGACAACATTTTTAGCGTTGGAATGCTTCTCGCAGTGTTTAAAAATAATATAACGCAACAAAGAGAATAACAACATATAAATAAATGTAATCAGAATTGTAATTCTAAAATAGTTACCATGGTTTTATATTGAGAGCACCGCCACAAGTTCAACAGGAATTATAATGGTGCTGAGATTTCCATTCAAGCTCTTGTAAATAAATATTTTACCTATAAACATGTGAAGTCTTTAGCCTCTTTTGTTACTTGAAACCACTATCTCAGTAGAGTTGCGGTTTTCAAATAAACTTTTCATACTCATTAATATGCTTGTGAATAAAAAATCTTATATAAAAAAAATTTAAATATTAAACTGGTGTAGCTTACAAAATCATTCATTCTTGCTTAAATCCAAAATTTCTTCATCTGTATAGAAATGGGATGTAAAATTCCATTTCGCTCTAAAAAGCTTTCCACGGTGGAAAACATTTAAAACATCACTTTTGATATCTCTAGAGCTATATTTTCGACAGCAACACTGTAAGCTGATAATGCCGTGTATATTTTTAAACAGGGTGACTCTGCAACAACCGCTAATACAGTTTGGACTTTAAGTTGTTTGAAAATGTTTTCAAACCAGAACTTCAACTCTGTAAACAAGAACAGAGCATTCTGCAAAAGCTGCGTTCTCTCATCGGGTGAATTCTCATCGTCACCTCAGTTCAGTACACCTCGTTACATGTCATTTTTAGAGGTTTCTGTGTAAATCCTTTCATATCTATAAAGATAGAACTCTGCAATCGAGTTCTCCCACATTTTTTTTCATCTACTACAGTTCTGAAATTCCATACGATTGTTTATTCCCGGTCAAATTACAATATATACAGATCTTAGCTTTCAGTTAAAAGTATTAGTTGTTGCTTTCCAGTTAAAAATTTAATTGATTTTAAAATTCCAAAAAAACTGGAGTAATGAATTATAAAATATATTAAACATTAAAAAGTGAAAACAAATAAAAAAATAAGTTAACACTTTTATTTTTGTACTAAAAATGTTCGAAATTTTAAAAAAATGCATGAAGATTTTCCAGAGAGCACATTTTAAAGTGTCACATTATATTGACAACCCACTGTACATAAAGCATAATACATGAGCAGAGAACGATATAATGATACGTAGAGAAATTAAAATCCGAATATATTATAGAATATATCCAAAAGGAATTATCAGATGAATGCAATGAAAGGGTAGAGTGTTACCTCTCTTTTCTTTGGGGCATGTAGTTGCAGCAGTCGCACATGATTCGGAGCTGTTAGTGTTGTTCGATGCAATGTTAAAGAAAAACAGATAATATATTACAACCAGTTACATTGGGGATTACAGTCACAACCCTCCCACAGTATGTGGGACTGTTTTTTGTGTTGTGTCTCGTTATAAAGGTTGTCATGTAAAGGACAAAATTTGCTACAAAGAGTATATATTTACTAAAATATATTTTAAACATAAAAAAATATCTAAAATTTATAAACGAATTAAAATTCCAAAAGGAAATTTGAAAGATCTCTTTAAAAATTACGAGAAATTAATTAAAAGTTGAGGATTGAATTCTCAAATGTTGAGTATCAAAATAGATAAAGCTGTTACAGAAATTAAAGAGGCTCGAAAAATAGAATTTAAAAAATTAGTGAATTTTAGAATTATTTTTTTAAAAAGTAGCTTTATAAATTCATTTCACTTACGGCTCTTTTTCTTCTTCCGAAAATATCACATGAACTCATGCACGATCAAAAAATATTTTCTCACGCTTTTAAACTTTAAGATTGGTGGGATTCACGTAAAATTCGTCGTAATGGAAGTTTTTGTAATGGACAGTAATCTTCCTAGAAAAAGTAAAGTGTATCTGCGACAAGCTCCTATCGACTCCCCATACAATGCCTCTTAGTATCCGTCATGCCGTGTAAGAACTCGGAAATAGAACGGGTTTGCTTATGATACCTGTTATAAACAGTGTCGGTTAGTGCATTGGAAAAGTGTGGGTACTGTAATTTAAATATTTAGTATTTCAATTAATTTCAAAAAATTATATGTTAATAACTAAAAAATAATAATTAGATTTTGATTTAATATAGGTAAATATCAACAAAGTAATTGTGGGTAATGTGAACTAATAGTTTTTAATTAATTTTAATAAAAAATTGGAATTGGAAAAAATTTCTTAAACATATTTCTTACAATACTGACTATCGTACACAACAAAAAATTAAATCATCCGTTTAAAAACAAAAACAAATCATAAAAGTAAAAGGGTAAATTAAATGAACGTGCTGTTCCAATTTTCGTAACAAAAAGTTTATATTATAATATTCTTTTATTATTAGTTTTTTTTATCAATAAATCGATTTCTCGAAAAAAACGGTCAGTAAAAAAAATTTCCGGCTAAGAAAAAAATAAAAAAAAATTCGTTGCTGATAAAAAAAAAAAATTGTCTATTCAACAGCGTTTTCTTCCCTTCAAGAATTGTTTGACAGAAATGATTGCGCATTGTTTCTGATCCTACGAATCAAGATGAAATCAATATTGCAATGGAAGGCGGTACTTTCAGAAGTTCACCCCCTCTACGAAGAGAAGCATGTAATTTTTCCCTGCGATTCCGCTGAAGATTGACAGCTCTAAAAGGAAATTTCCGTTTCATTTTTCAAGGATATTAGGTTTCAACATTAAATAAATTAGTGAATATAATTATAAAGTGAGAAAACTATGATGCTGCCGTTCCGTATTGCGTTTATAAAACTCGCTCTTTGTTATAAGTGTCGAGATATTAAATACGGAACAACACGGAGGGATTTGTAGCCACAAAACCATTTTCACAAGTTTTCCAGCTACTTTAACACGAAATGAATTCAGATTCCAAAAATAAATGTGTGGTTTTTGTTGAAACTAACTTACAATTTTCGTCCTTTCAAAGTGTTGCTACTCGTCATAGCGTTTGATCTCCCAATATAGAATGCAATGAACTTCAAAATTCCTTTAATAACTGGAATTTGGTTTATATTTACCATATTTAAAAATGTTTTATGTCTATTATATTAATTGCGTCATCTTAAAATGATCGTCTATTGTTCAATTTTTTTAAAGCCTACTGCCTCCTTTGACATCCGATACAGTAAATAATCTCTTGCGCATTCGGACATCATCGTGTTGCATTAGCGACACGTAAACTCTTGTGACTCGTACTATGGCTGCATGACGATTACATGTAGAATTAGTATGCATATTTTCGATATATCCTTGAAATCAAGTACTGAACCCAAGATCTCCCTATGTCAATGCCTAAACTGTTCCACCAGGCCACCGCTATTATCTGTCCATCATGAGAGTTTTAGCATTAGAATAATTTATTTAAGAACTAAATTAAATATAAAGTAATGGACTTATAAAGTGCAAGTAAAAAAATTTTCCTTTTACAGAAAAATGTGAGTTGTCTCACCGCCTTATATATTTAAAGATTATAGATATTAAAACCATTTGAAATGAAAAATAATGTAGCTCATCAGGTGTTGAATTCAAGTAAATTTTGCATCACGGAGGAAATATTTTTTAAAAAAATGCAATGCATTTCATTGTTAATAACTTTCTTTAATTTAACCCTTTAAGGACGACCAAACTCGTAACGCTTTAAGAAACCGGCACGCCCGTGTGACAGTCATCCTGAAAGATTTAAAGCTCAATAAATGGAAAGAAAACGTGCAATAAGATGTAAACTTTGAATAGCAATCAAGATGTAAGAATTTCAAAGTATATATATAATTTCAAAAACTGCATCAATGTACAGAATACAAAAATGAATGCATATCATTCCTTTCCAAGAAAAAAAAATAATCAGACGAGAGGTTAAAAAATACTCTTTTATTCGTGTGCTTAGCAACTGAATTTCTTTAAATTTTTAATATTATCTGCTAAAATCTTCGATAGATCAAAAGTTTCCAAATATCACTATCAATTGGTGGCAGTGCTACTGAATTAAAATTTAATATCTTTAATGGTTATCTGATAATAAAGTTCTAGAAGCATTGCAGTAGTGTATTATCATCGAAATTACAAAAAAAGAATATAATTTTTATCCTCCAGCACAGATGGAAGTGAGGGAAAAAATGGCTACAAAGTCCGATCTTTACAAAATTGAAACAAGTCAAGTTAAATAAAAGTGTGTGAAAATCAATTTCAAATTATCAAAAATTAAAGCAAATTTGCTAATATTTTCACATTTTCATAAATAAATTATTCTTATAAATATCTTTTCAAGTAAAAAAGAAGAAAAGAAATTTACCTTAATATAATCAGAATATAACATAAAGGTATTTCCGAAATTGGCAGATATTTACTCGAAAACACAAAGAAGAAAACCTAAAAGACATGAACACAAGAAAACTAATAATGTGTTTGCATGCAATTCTTCCTCAGTATTTTGCCGATGTAGCAAAGGTATAAATATAAAATAAATGTCAGCATAACTTCTCCTCCCCAAATGAAGTGAAACACGCTTTTGCAGATTAATTTCCGCAATCAGGAGGTCGTAAAAAAACTACCACCAGGTACATTAGAGTCCCCATAAAACGGTCACTGTATGTCCGGACATCTGATTAATCCAGACGGGATTTTAAAATTCTAAATCCGTTCGTAGATTATAAACTTCAGTCTACGTTTTCAGTAACATTAAAACTAATATTAAGCTTCTTATAGCTTAGCCTTTCGAAGAGTGTTTTACTAAATTTTACCAAGTCCTACCCAAAATGGTGAGTCACCTTTGCTTACTAAAGAATTGAAATTTGAAATTGAAATCATACCACTTTTAAAGTTACGATAACTTTCATATAAGATTTTAAAATTTGTATTAAATGTGGGCGTTCCAGTCTAATTGGTTTCTTTAATATAAAGCCTGGATTCCTATAACTGGGCTGGTAAAATAAAATTAATATTGTTGTCATTCAGGGCCAGCTTTCCTGAAATCCAACGTAGGTCATGGCTAGGGCGAGTATTGAAAAGAAATATCAATATTATATTTTTCAGTATTATTTCGTAAAGAACTGCTGTTGTTTTTAAAGCACATTCATATGCATTGAATAAAGTGGCGCTACAATCGCGGAACAAAAAAGGAGCCACCCAGTATTATTTTGCCGTCGTTCATTGTAACTGAAAGAAAAGGTATAGTTTTAGAAGAGAAACTTATACTAAAAGATTCTACGGTTTAAACTTTCATAAGGAATAATCTACATATTTAAAATTACTTTAACTTCAACATTTTCAATAGTAACAACAATTTTTGATGTTATAAATAAATTAATCTGCAAAATATACTACAAGATTTAAATTTTGGTTAATATACCATGAATAGATTCGAAAACATGTGACATTTTATGTTCTCGAATAGATAGGATATATTTCCACAATAAGATGATGAAGTTCTCCTGCTTGCCTTTACATGTTGATGCAAACATTTAACTTTATTTTGCATTTTAAATGTCAACGTAAATGTAATGATCTACATTTTAGAAACGATAAATACTTGATGCCTTAAAAAAAATTCCGCAGAACTGAGGTTTTCTACAAAAAAATTGTTCTTATCCCAAAAATTTATTGATGTCGAAGAGCGCAGGATATTCTGTATAATTTTCACTTTCGTCTAAATTAATTCTCAATACACTGTGGTAAAATTTCAATAATGAAAAGAATTTAGACATTTTTTTGTATGAGTGGAATAAAAGAGATGAAATATTAGTATTATTATTCATGTTAATAATAAAAATTCCGAAGACGGCAAGTAATATGATGAAAGTGAAACTTATAAGCAGTTTGTTCTCAATAGAAATCCAATCAGCTGAACAGAGTTTCTTAAACCTTTGTTAAAAACACAATGAAGGGCATACTATATAAATAAAAATGAAACGGAAATGAAAAATTTGTACATTGAAAATCCAAATCCGATTCTGAATCCATAGTTGGTAGTGATAAAAAGTAGAACCACCTTGTAATAACACGCCTCTCAGTTATTCTGTAAGGCACCTCAAATTAAATTAAAAGTTTTTGTCCGAGGTCAAATTCTCCTTTAGAAATTTATTTTCCAAGAAAGAGAATGTTTCAGTCTTTCTTATAACGGACGTATTTAAATCCAAATTATTTGAAAGATTTTCTTCACATTCTCATCAAAATTACTATGTAGTGAAGGTTTTGTGTCATTGAAATAAAGACTTTGTTTATATTAATATTAGAGGTACTAAATCAATCAGAACACATATCAACCTGCTTTGCAGAATGGAACTTCTGTCTATTTTTAACTAAATAATTTTACGTAAGTCTGTTCTTATTTTTAATGTTATTTTATTTTAAGCGTTTTGCTTTTTGTATTTCTTCATTGTGATTTTCTGATTATAAATATTATTTGTAGTTTTATAGCATACATTTATCTTTTAAAATACTGTTATCATTTTTCTAACTTAGTTTAATCTGAATAGATTGTCGAATTTTTTTACAAAAAGTTCCCGTTTTTGTTGAGAGTATTTTATTAGTTCTTTCTAGCTTTGAATTTTCAAAGAAGTTACAATTTCAAGCATTTGTGTAATATAAAAATTCCTACTAAGATAATTTTTTTATTTAAAATATTAGAGATGAAAGTATTTCCTTCCCTCGCGCCGACGGATGTATGAAATAATAATTAAGAAAAAGCAGCCTTATATTTTATACATTTTTCATGAGTTTCAATTTTATTCGATGAATGGTTTATTACCTCTTCTTTATTTCTTAAAAAAGATAAATATTTAATATATGTGTTTGCAAACAATTTATAATATTTCAAAAGCAAAACAAATAACGAGCACATACACTAACAGCGTATAAAAATAACTATAGAGATGTGTTTATTATAGCATCTATTTTTATATAATTACCATAAAATTGCCATCATAATTTCATCACAAAAACTGGTGTTATTTAAAAGAATTCCCATGATCGATAAACTGATTTATGCTTCAAATACTCTATCTTTCACTTGCAAATGTTCTGTATAGCAGGTTACTACAAGAAGATTATCTGTTAAGTAAGGGATTCTGTTATAGATATCTTCTTAAACGTCTCAGAGCATTATTCAGAGCACTGACTTAAAATCCTAGGACTGTTCGCACGAGTTGTTTTGTGTGCGTTTCCGCAAGCTAAGATGAATGTGCGTGTCTTAAAGTTTATTCCTCTTATCACAATCATCTCATATATAATCTGCGTTTTTAACACCGTATTTCTTTATGGAAAATAAACAAACAACTATTATAATTTCTTCATTAATATAACCTTCACATAATGTTGTTAAATGAAATTGCGTGCAATTTTAAGTTATTGGGTTTTTTTGCTTTTATCCGGTGGTGAACAGAAATCGAAGCTAATTGCCAGTCGTCTACAATGTGCAAAATCCCATGTATGAATTGTTCAAAGCAGAAATGGTATTTTTCAGTTGGAAAAAATTTAATTTGGTTTGTGGGTGGATGTCAAAATCCACCTCCGCAAACATCACCAGTTTCATCTGACAGAAATGCTATTAATGAAGTGCATATAAGGTTTTCTTTTATTAAAAGTTTAACTACAATGAAATATCAACATTTACTTTTTCAAAGATTACCTCTAATTTAAATCTTTATTTTTTTATTTTCAAATAAACGCATCAAATTCAGAATTTTGTATAATTATATGAAATGCAAAATAAAGCAACCTATTGCTATTTTCTAAGATATACTGGTTTATTTACGAAAACTATTTCTCTACCTTATTTTTTATTTGTGGGTCAGCAAATAAAAACCTTAAAAAAGCGAATGCCTCTTTATTTTAGAACCGCTTCTTTATTTGAGATTGTGGTTTGAGATTATAAACAACGTTAAGGAAATGGAGACTGTTCAGATGGTAGTTACGTCAGCTTTTATATGGACCCGTAGAAGATTATTCAGAGGTCTCTGGAGTCTGATATACGATTCTAGCGCTCTCAGTTTGAGCTCCTAGAACTATGAACCGAAGCCCTAAGCAAAACATAGCGGAATTAGAATTTTATTTAATCTTGTGTAAGAGCTCATGAGACGAAACATGGCTAAGGATTTTAGAATTATTTTTTTTGGCTAGATTTATTTATAAATTTTTCATCTTTTCGGTATGAAATATTATTTTTTAGTACCAGCAAAATAGATTCCAACACTAAAAATTTTGGCAATCTGAGAAAGATGTTAAGAAGATTGAGAGCGGAATTAACTCTACATGTAATTCCGGGACTGAATTATTCAGAATTCTTCCAGTTGAAAGCGTTTGAAACGCTTCCAGTTTAAAAAATGTTTCCTTTTTATATATAATATATAACTTTCTTTCTGTTGTGTTGCCATAGCATTTTATTTTTATGGGTCATAATTACGTCTAAAAATTAACATACATCATTTTGAAATTCAAAAAATTAGCTTTTCAGTGAAATTACTTCTAGTTCTATTTTATTTTTTCTCGAATTATGATAATTCTTTTTAAAAAATTAATTAATTTCCACAACAATACATATTATAGCTTTAGTATACGTATTATACAAACGGCAGCAATATCCTAAATGTATTTTAATATATCTTGTGTACAGAATATATAACTTTGTTTTTGTTTGTTTGCAGTTGCCCTCTACATCATATTTAATGCATTTGGGGCCAACTTCAACGAGTCATTTTTCGTGGAATACGTTTTTTGAGGCTGAAAGCGAACGGTTCCAATGCCAAAACCTTATCGCCAGGACAGCGTGGTTCTTAAAATCAGAGACGGACGAAAAGAAATTCAGGATTGATTTTTAAACGTTCATGTTCTACTTAATGATCATAATTTTTTGATTCTTAATATGAAACATTACTGTGGATAAAGAATCAAAGGGTCATTAAAATGATACACAATTAAAAATTTTCTTTATGCTTTCTTCTAATGGATTTATTAAAAATTATCAAAGATAATCAATCCTTTTTTTATGATTGTAATCCAATTACCTCTTTTACTTGAATGTCATAAAAAACATACGAACAATTTTTACATTTTAGCAATTTCATAATTATGATACGCCGAAGCACTTAAATTTTAAAGAAATAATTAAGTTTGTTGATGAGATAATCATGCGCTGGTAGAAGATTTTTCTTTATTAGGAATGATGAACTTTCAATTAAGAGAATGTTGACCGTTATGATATATAATTAAGAAATCCTGAATTGAATGACAGTGATGGTACTAAAATTTATTTTTGCTTAAACTTTGGATTAAACTTCTTACTTAAGATGACATAAAAAAATAGCTATTAAAGTGTTTGGATAGAAAGTAATCGAAATTTAGTTTAAAAATCTGGGATTAAACTAGAAACTGTCACAATGGTAAATTACTTTTTCTTATTGTTATTAAAAATAAATGCTTTTATATTAATTCAAAGATTTTTAACATTAATGAAACAGTTATATACAATTTCTTAAAAGAAACAAGCAACACCACCTATCTCAATTTATAGAAATTTCAATCAGTAATTAAACTCTGAATTGTTCGCAACTACTAGCTAAAATCTGCAATTTTTTAAACATCCGGTAAGTATATTCGGTCTCATGTTTACACCAGATGTTAATTAATGCGAATATTTGCGATGAGAAATATTTAATTTTGTCTTCCAAATTTCAAATATAAGATAGATAGTGTTGCTTGTTAAGCACCAATTTTTTAATTACACTCAGAATTACACCAATAAATTAATGTAAATGTTAAAAACGCAATAAAAGACCGAAAGATAATTTCAGAGATTGGTCAATCAGGTAAAAAAAATGCCTTTTTTTGTTTTCCTAGAGGCAAATATCGCATTTGTAACAAGAATTTTTGAGCAACAGAATCAGAAATTTTTTGCTGTTATCCACATAACTGTTTAATTACTAAAAAATTATAAATGGTTTTTGGAGTGAGCTTCTTAAAGTTATTTCACATGCGACTCCTTTTTCTTCTCCAAAAAGAAATAATAATTCCTGGGGCTCGTACGCACGAAAGGCGGACGAGAGGGTGTTTATTGATCTACTCAACCCCATACCATGCTGCTTAGTATCCCTCATGCCACGAAGAACTCAGGTTTTCTTATGATACACATTTTATAAGCAGTGACGGCTCGAGCAATGGAAGCATAGAAGATCTAGAACTCAAATTTTGTATTTTTCAGATTAAATTTTAATAATTTATTCAGTAGCTAATAATAAATAATAACAGCTTTGTGACTTGATGCAGGTAATTGATTGATTGCAGGCAGAGATTGTAACTGAGCTTTTAATTGATTTTCATTAATGATTGAAATTCATTTCAAATATTCTGAATTATATTTCCTGCAATTCTTATTCTAGTTTATAAAAAATAAAGTAACACTGGTTGAAAATTTAAAAATCTTAAAAGTGTAAGATTAAAATAGAGGCACTTGTAGAGATGATATTGTAATTTTCATTTATGAAAACAAGTTTATAATTCCAAATATTGTTCGCATCAGTATTCCTAGAATAGCACTTTTGGACGATTTAACACCGGGAGTGGGTGTCAGGCAATGAGTAAGAAGAGCGCATTTCTGGTGTTTTATATTAGATCACGCTAGGTAAAATGTAAACATATGTCCCTCCATTTTTCAGTTTCCCCTGATTTTGGTGAAAATAATTCCGACTGGCGCATGCGTAAAAGCGAGAAGGGTTTCGGAATCCGAACATGCAATATTTTATTAATAATTTTTTATCAGTAATTATAATTTAGTTTTTAATTATTCTACAATTTTAAACTTGCTAAACATTTTTCGTTTTTGATAAAACATTTAAAACGAGCATCTAACATCTCTGAAACTGTCAGTAAGACAGAATCTTCTTCCCTTCGCAAACCTTGCAGTAGAAAGAAATACACTTTGTTGCTGCTAGTACACAGCATCAGGAAATCTATACTTAGTTACAAGCTATTACTTCGAGAATTTTTCTCCGTCTACTAAGTGTGGCATTCCATTTTTCATTTCTTTAACGCTTAAGATTAAAAGAAAAATTCCGTTAGACTCTCGATGGATTTTTTTAAAACACAAATGAGTCTACTTACACATGGGATTTAAAGAGTAAATGTAAAGTACAGTGTCGGCGGATTTAAATATTACACGAAAAATTAAATTATTACTATATTTTGCACTTAAAATATTAAGGGTATTGCTGCTCCTCAGTTGCTTCCCACGAGGTTTTTTCGGTTAATATGTAACGTCATGGCCGCCTCTAGCCACAAAAAAATTCTCACACTTTTTCCAATCAGTTGCTCACGAAACCACTGCAAAGTAAAAACTAAAATTAAAGTGTAATATGTGTTGTCATGTACTACTCAATTCAATGAGCAGAAGTGCTTAGCACTGGTACTCATGTCCACAAACCAATCTTGATGACAGCATTCAATATATCCCGGAACTTATTATAAAATAAATATAGACCGAAACTGTTTATTTATTATTTCCTTCGAAGTAACTGCCCTGTGCAAATATGCAAAGTTTATCACCGTTCATAAAAAGATGTCAATCTGGATTGCAAGCCTCCTTGTCCATTGCCTTTTTCTCTGCACTTCTCCGCTGAATCGATGTCCCTTAAGCGAGCTGTTCATCCGAGGAAGCAGCCACATGCGCGAGATCAGAGGAAGAGGCTAGTTGTGGAAATAAGGGAATTTGAATATTTGTTTACAAATTAGACAAAAGGAATGAAATCTAAATCGGTGCCTTATCGAGATGTAGCACACATGGTTTGGCCTTCCATTGCCTGTAATCAAGAGCTTACAAGTGCGCGCTTTACATTCTGAACTTCGGGAAATCTTTTCTAAAAGGTTGGTCAAGTGATACTCTTTATTATTCTGCAAGAAATGGTGTAATTTATTTTTATTTGAAAATTTCAAAAATTCGGAATTCTTTGAAACGGTGTAGTACATTTTTTGCAGAAAGATGCTGCCAAAATAACCGCTAATCAAGTTCTTGATTTAAAGCAGTCTGAAAAGATTTTCGATCTAAATCTTCAGTGCCTTTTTTTCTTTTTTCCTTTGACGCAAAAGCCAACATTGGCCTAACTGTGCCATGCATGTTATTTAAACTTCAGGGGTGGACTACTTCACAAAGACAGAGCTTCCATTTAGTTTTTGAGTTGCGTTCCCTCATCTGATTCCCTGGTCGTCTCATCAGTTCAATAAAATGTTTTCTTCTGTGACCAATATCTGGTGAGGACGTAATTTTCAGGATACGTGCAGGTTAATAACCTTTTCCATCGAATTCATTTTATAATTTTCTACACATATATTCTGCAAAAATATAAACTGGTTTTTAATGCAGCTGCATGATTGCTCTAAGATCCACATAACTGTCAACTGCAATTGAATGATTGAGTTTCTGAAAGAATAAACAGTAAATCTCTTATGAAATCAATTAAAATAGAGTAAGTTTTTTCTTATGAAAAGATCATAAAATTGGCCATGCAAAAATATAAAGAGAATGTAATTCCCAAAAAGGATCATTATAAAGTGAAAATTAATACTGTGACCTTGCTTAGGTGTTCGTAAACTTTTTACACTGAAAGGCCACATCAAATTTTCGTAGTTGGACAAAAGTTCGTAGTAGAAGAGTCTTAAAGGTTATTGTTCCGTAATTATTATTATATTACAGATAAGTATATTATTTCAATGTAAATTGTAAATAACAGATTAGGCCGCATAAAAAACTCAAGAAGTCGATATGCGGCCATAAGGTCGCAGGTTCCCCATCCTTGATCTCATTTAAAATTTAGTTAATAAAATAGTTCCATTTAGTTTCAAAAGATGCTACTTCGGTGTTTGTTAGAATCAGTGTTTTCTTCTCTATATATTGGAAGATTATAAATTCTTCATTCACACATCTCTAGTGTCTATCTAAAGCCTTTCTCAAGAAATATCAATAAAACAGAGTTTTTATTAAATGGATATTGTTATAAAAATGAAATACAATATAAAGATGGTGATCTTTTCTTCATCAAATTGCAGTTGCAGTTTCATACCAACAAATAACCCTAACAAAATACAAATATTTCTAACCATTGATTGCATCTTAATTAATATGACAACAGGCAAAAAGTGATTAAAAACGTTTTAGGAAAGTCGAAAAATAGGGGGTAGTATGAGTCACTTAGGAAAAATTTAATATAAAATTTATGTTATTTGTTGAAATGAGCTTTAACTCATCAAAACATTTAATTGATAAATTTCCTTCCTGATGATTATATTAAACAAATTTATCTAAGCTATGAATTTACTTACGACAGCTAATTTTAGAAGTTGCTAGTTTACAAAAATTTAATTATTTCTGGTAGTATGGGCCTCATTAAAAAACTGATGGTTTAAAATTAAACCATATAATTTCTTGTCTGGAAATGAATATATTTTGATTATGTATCCAAATTACAATATTAGAGATAAACTTTATTACAGTTTCATCGTATTTCATAGTTTGTTTATCTTAGTCATTAATTATTGAATTTTTCTTCATTGTAGTGTGCATTAGGAACATCATAATGGTCGAATGCAGCCTTTTAGGAAATATTATTTTTCAAAACACTTGCAATTGAAATTAGTTTAAATTCGTCATATTAACGAACTTTTTCATCAAATATGAGGGCTATTTTGAGATGGACCTCGTACTATTGAACCGCGGTCAGATGACGAGGAAGACACCTGACCAGGCAACCCCATCTCAAAGTTTCGGCAACACACCAGCGAGACAACGTTTGATCACTATGTATGATTTAGGGTTGAAGATGACCGAAAGTTTCGGTTGAATTTGGGATTCGAGCCTTACGCCCTCTTGCCCGAAGCCGGGATCATACCACTAGGCCACTGCAGTCCCCCTTGTAGTTACAAGCTTCGTGGCATCCTCAGACCTTTCTCCTTGACCCTCTCCTTCAAGCTTCTTCCTGAACTTAGGCATTTATACGCTAAGTAAAAAAGTACGTTTTACTCACATGACCCATACAGCCCGACTGACACTGAAAAGAAAAACATTGTGACCTCTTAAGTCTTTTAACGAGGACAAGATGAAACTTCATAATCTAAATACAGAAAGTTAAATATTAACACTAGTTTCATAATTTTAATTCTTACCTATAAAAGAGCAAGTTGTCAACAAAAATTATACGAAGCAACACTTATGTAGTCACAAACAAAGAAAATTTATTGAGGAAAGATACGCAGTAGTTATGTCAATTACCTACCTGCACATGGCAGACTGATGCTATCGCTGTACTGTAGGCATAATAATGAACGCCTATCTACCGGCAGGTTCTAGAAATATTACATTTTTACTCGGCATTCACCTATATTATAAGTAGTATTACTATACGACTATTCACCTTACAACACCTTAAAATGACATTCCAAGCAATGAACACATTTGACAGCACAAACAACTGCTATAATCATATAACTTAAATATTAATATCATTCCGAATCAAATCCTTAAAATCACAACCATCTGAATATATCACAATATTCCGTCATATTAACTACAATATAAATTTTTATTTCAGTATTTGAAACAGCCTTGCTAAATTAACACAGAATTTGATTTAATATTTCTATGTGTATAAAAGTATCATAACTCAATGCTTATTATAAGGGATACACAATAATCATATAAATAACATATAGCATTAAATATAATATATTTATATCTGAAGTATCAAAATAACTTTTTCAGAAATATTTTAAATCTCAGTTATATGAATCTCTGTACAAAGAACATGTTGAATTCTACAACTGCGCAAATTCCCAAGAAATAATGCACAATGAAATTAGAAGGAATAAATATCTGGTTGTGAGATGATATAACTAAAAAAAATGTAAAAGAAATCCAAACATCTTCTCTGAAACAATGTAACATATCTGTTTTAGGCTGAATTCGGAAATCTAGTAAAATCTTACACCAGTGCGTGATTATCTCATCAACAAAATTATTTTTTTCCTTGAACTTGATGTGCTTCGACATAACTTAATTTTAAAACTACTAAAATGTAAAATCTGTTGGTAAGTTTTAGATGACAATGAAAATATTGACTTAATTGGATTTCATACATGAAAAAAAGTTTCGATTATCTTTAATAATATCGAATAAACCCATTAGAAGAAAGCGAAGAGAACATTTTTTAATTGTTTATCTCTAATCTTTTTAATTACTGACAAAACATTATATGACGAATGAATCTGGATTTTTTCTTTATAACTGTACTTTTAATCTAAAGTCATGTTTTAGAGATCATTCGAGCATAAATTCGACTTTACGATTGATCTTTAGCTTTTTCAGCCCTGCTATTACGTGTTACGAACTTCTATTCTATCGTTTGGTAACTTAATTTTGGATTTATTGAAATCGTCTCGTAACTTAATTTTGTACCATTGCTTCAAATAAAATTGTACTGTTTTGTTACTTGTAAATATCAGCTGCTAGTAAACACTATATTAAATTGTGAACGCGTCACAAAATATTGAACTTTCTAATGATTCTTTGGTTCTTTATCAACTGTAATGTTTCATTTTAAGCATAAAAAAATATGAACTTTTAGTTAAACATGAACATTTAAAAATCAATAAAGAGATTCTTCTCGTATGTATTTCTTCCCATCTGTTTTTAAGAATAACGGTGGCCTGGTGATAAGGTCTTGGCTTTGGAACCAGTTCGTTTCAGTCTCGAGAAACCTATTCCACGAAACATTTCTCGTTTAAGTGGGCCCCTTTTACGTTAAATACGATGTAGAGGGCTACTTCAACACAGCCAAAAGGGAAATTTTATAAACTGTGTATAAGATATCTCCGTCTCTCTCTCTCTCTGCATATATATATATATATATATATATATATATATATATCCCCGAAACGCTCGTTGCTCCTTTGAATAATACATATACAAAAGCAATAATTTATAATTAATTAATTTGTACGTACTGTTGTACAAATTAATTATTTTTTTTAAAAAATTATCATAATTAGGGGAAAACTGAAACAGAACTAAAAATGATATTACTGAAAAACTGATTTTTTGAATTTTAAAGTGGTATATGCGAGTTCTTAGTCATATAAATAATAATAATTTATAAAAAGAAAATGTCATTGTAACAGGACAAAAAAGAAAGTTATATATTCTATATATAAACGAAACAAGTTTCCAAACTCGACAAGATTCAAACGCTTTCAACTGGAAAAATTCAGAATATCATCAGTCACGGAATTTCACGTAGAGAAATTTCCGATCTCAATCTTCTTAACATCTTTCTCAGATTGCCAACATTTTTAGTGTTGGAATCCATTTCGCTGGTACTAAAAAATAATATCTCATACAGGAAAGAACACAAATTTATAAATAAATTCAAGCAAAAAAATAATTCTGGAATCTATAGCAATGTTTTTCTCAATAACTTTGACACATGATTAATTAAAATTCTAATGTAGCTGTGCTTTGCTCAGGGATTAAGTTCGATGTTCTAGGACATCAAACGGAGAGCGCTAGAATCTTATATCAGACTCCAGAGACTTCTCCATAATCTTCTTAGGGTCCATATACAAGCTGATGTAACTAACATCTGGACGGTCTCCATTTCCTTAACATTATTTATAATCTCAAACCACAATCTGAAATAAAGACGCGGTTGTCAAATAAAGAGGTATTCGCTTTTTTCAGGTTGTTATTTGCTGGCCCATAAATAAAAAATTAAAAATAGAAAAATTTTTATTGAACAAACTAGTGCCTATTAGAAAATAGAAATATGTCGCTTAACTTTTGCATACCGTCTAATTCTATAAAAATAAGATTCAAAATACTGAATTTGATACGTTTATATGAAAATATTACAAGTACAAAGTTTTAAAATAAAAGGAATGTTTAAAAAAAGTAATTGTCTATATTTCAGTGTAGTTGAGATTTTTAGAAAAGAAAACCTTATATACATTTCATTACTAGCAATTCTATCAGATAAAACTCATAATATTTGCGGAGGTCGATTTTTATATCCGCCTACAAACTTATTTGAATTTTTTCGAACTGAAAAATAAAATTTCTGTTTTGAACGATTCATTTATGGAATTTTTCATATTGCAGACGAGCGGCATTTAGCTTCATTTTCTGTTTACTACTAGAGAAGAGAAAAAAATCTATAACTTAAAATTGCATGCAATTTTATTTAACAACATTTTACGTAGGCAATTTTCATGAGGACATTATAATGTCTATTTCTGGTTTGTTTATTTTTCATTCAAATTACACTGTTGAAAACGCCGATTTTATATGAGATGATTGGGATAAGAGGAATAAACTTTCATCTTAGCTTGCGGAGTCGGACACAAAATAAATCATGCGAACAGTAATTGAATTTAAAAGCAGTGCTTTGAATAATTAGCCCAGTGGTTGGGTAGTTCAATTCGGTATTAATTAGGGGAAAGCTGGAAAACTGGTGAAGATTTGTAGTCAGAAAATAGGACTTTTTTCAACAATCGGGCAATATCTCAAAACTAACTCAGGATATCAAAAATCTTGAAATATAAAAGTTGTAGAGCTTAAAATTGTAAATAAAATGAGAACCAATACTTATTATATTCAATGAAAATTAAGCTCACAACTGCACTTAAAAGTTTCGCCTAAATCGCTAGTCAAGCGCCTGAAGCGAGAACAGACCAAGTCATCGGTTGATCCTGCCTTCAATTATTATATATACATTTTAAATTTGTTCAGGATGCTTTTATAATTATTTCAAGGCTTTATTTAGTATATTTTGGGGGAAAACTGCTGTTATTATGATTTAACAAAAGAAAACATCACAATAAATCATGAGCATTGGTTGAAATCGTATTTATTAAGTAGAAGCAATGGATTTCTCATCCGATGGGACTTCTTCAAAATAACTTAAATCTTCTTCTGCTTTGAGGTATCATCTTCTGGAGAATTCATGCACTCTTGCTCTCTGCAGTGATAGAAAATTATACAACACTTAATGCCAGATTTCCTACAGGTGTAAGTCAAATTACACCCTTTTGCGCACTTGCATGATGTCACAGATAGAAGGGCTGGAGAAGCTGGAGGAAGAACGGAATGCATGGAGAGAGTGTTCACGTGCAGCTGCTGTAGTGGGAGGGAGAGAAGTTAAATTGAAATTACTTTTTACTAGTGATTTTTGAAAAAATTTTAATCTCAGTTCTTTACTGTTCTTTCTCTCATACACGGCTATCAAAACTTCCTGTCCTGCTTCATCTATGACATCCAAGCATGCATTTTCATCACGGAATATGTTCAGTGTTGTTCAGGACATTCATAAATTTCTTCTTTCCCTGCCTGTAAAGAGCAGATGTGGTATCGCAACCACTGAACTCATGACGAAACAAAATAGTGTCCCTTATTGTGTGGGGAAATGTTCAGGGTTTCTGCACAATTTAAAGCATCTTCTGCCTTACCTCTCTCAGGGTTTAGGAAGAAAATATTTTAAGAATTAGAGGATGCCGCCATTATAATCAAGAGGTCGATATCTTCACCAATAACCACAATACACTGTGACCTCTTTTTACTATTTCCAAAGCACTTTTGATTATTAGATAATCAGCATCTTCCTCAGCTTGCTTCACATCAAAACCTGCTTTTTGAACTTAGCACGTAACATATTTATTAACCTTTGCTTGTTCTTGTCATTTGATAAAAATTTCTCTTGGGTCAAAGTGGCTGACGTCGATTCATCAAACATAATATAACCAGCTATGTGTTTCTTTTTTGGTCTAATACGTTCGACTGACTTTCTACTTTTCGTTGCATCCTCCGGGTATCCATAAAAAACTATTGTGATCCCTTCATTGAAGTGTTTTTTGGCGTAGTCAACATATTTCTTTAGGATGACAGAAAATCATACCATTGCCAACCACAACACGCAATGTAACAGAAATCCACCATCAACCACATAACATACTGAACTGAAATGCACGTCAGTTGCAATAGAAAATAAATTATAAAATATTGACTTGCGGGTCTTGCGCTGCGTTTCTTCATTAAAAAGTGACAGCGGATTAGGTGTTAGCTAAAATTCAAAATATTTCTGAAAATCTGCATAGACTTTTTTTAGGACAGAGATTCTTCTGAATATTGTGTCAGGATTCACAGGAATTAATTAATCATAAACTTACGCCTTGGAAGTGAAACCACGAATATGCATTACTCGTTTTTTCCTTTTAAATTAACGTTCGGTATAATTTATTTCCGTTTAATTTTTCTCTAGTTGGAAAGCTAAAGATTTAAATAGAGAACATTTGTTAAAACTATTGTTTTCAAGCTAATACAATGCATGGTTATGATGTTGTCGGATGTTCGATGCATTCGAGAAATTTCGAAAAGCAAAAAATGCTATACAAAATATTTGCAAGTGATAGATAGAGTGTGGAAACATTAAACAGTTTATCGATCATGGGAATTCTTTTACATAACACCAGTTTTTGTGATGAAATTATGAAGACAATTTTATGATGATTACATAAAGAAGATGTTATAATAAACACAGCTTTATATTGATTTTTACACGATACTAGTTTATGTACTCTTTATATGTTATTTCCTATTGAGATATTATAAATTGTTCACCAACACATGTATTTATTATTTTTTTTAGAAATGATGGAGAGACAAAGGATTCTTCAAATGAATTTGAAATTCACGAAAATTGTATAAAATATAAGGATGCTTTGTTTAAAAATTCCTATCTGATATATCCGACGTTACGAGGGAAGAAAATACTTTCATTTCTAATATTTTAAATAAAAAATTACCTTTACAGACATTTTTATAATACACAAATGCTTTAAATTTTAACCTCTTAGAAAATTAAAAGCAATTAATAACTAATAAATTCCTGGAAATGAAAACTGGAAATTTTCATAAAAAATATTCAACAATCTTTTCAAATTAAATTTTACTTTTTAAAAATCAATCTCTGATACATACGTTGTTGCGAGAGAAAAAAATACCTTCAATTCTAATATTTTTAATAAAAAAATTACCTTTATAGACATTACTATAATACAAAAATGCTTTACATTGTAACTTCTTTGAAAATTAAAAGCAGTAAAGAACTAATAAAATGCTGGGAATAGAAAAGGGAATTTTTCGTAAAATAATTCAACAATCTCTTCAAATTAAGCTAAGTTATAAAAATAATATGAAATATTTAAAAAATCAAATATATGCTATAAAACTGCAAAAATAATATTTATAATCAGAAAATCACAAAGAAGAAAAACAAAAAGCAAAATGCTTTATACTAAATAACATAAAAAATAAAAACAGACTTAAGTGAAATTCTCTGAATAAAAATGGACTGCAAATTCCCTTATTGCAATTCATAAATTGTCCTGATGATTTATTACTTCTAATATTAATATAAACAAACATTTTAATTTAATTACACGATGTGCTTTATAATATTTTTGATGAAAATTTGAAGAAAATCTTTCAAGTAGTCTGGATTTAAAAACATCAGTTATGAAATGAGCGAAACTTTCTCTTTATTAAAAAAAAGTTTTCTAAAGGAGAATTTGACCTCGGACAAAAACTTTTAATTTCATTGGAGGTACCTTATAGAATAACAGAATGGCTTGTTAACTGAAGGCATTTCTACTTTTTCTTCAGTACCGAATACGGATTTATAATCAGATTTGAATTGATTTTCAATGTACAATATTTTTATTTCCATTTCACTTTATTTATATATGCCCTTCATTTAGTTATTCCACAAAATTTCAAGAAAATCTGTTCAGTAGATTGTTGGAAATTCGGAATTGATATTATTAACACGAATAAAAATACTAACATTTCATTCAAACAACGATTTATCTACTAGACATACCCATACCAAAAAGCTGTCTAAACCTTTTCGCATTATTAAAATTTTACCAATATGTGCTCAAAATTGATTCAAGCGAAAATTAAAATTAAACAGAATTTCTTGCACTCTTCGATATCAATAAATATCCAGAACAAGAATTTTTTTGTAGAAAAACTCAGTTGTACGGAATTTTTTAACGAACTCAATTATTTATCGATTTTAAAATGTATATAACTACTTTTAACAGGACATTTAGAGTGCGAGATAAATTAAAATTTTAGCATCAACATTTGCAGGCAAACAAGAGAAATTCTTTATTTTAATTAATTTCGAGAACATATAACGTCAAATAACTTAAATTATATACATGATATATTAACCAAAATTTGTATCTTGGGGTATTTTTTCCTGGTGGATTTATTTTTGAAATTAAAAAAAAGATTTTGTTATAGAGAATGTTGGAGTTGGCGTAATTTTACTTACGTAGATGGTTCCTTATGAAATTTTAATCATAGAATATTTAAGTATACGCTTTTCATATAGAACTGTACCTTTACTTTCAATATTCAATAAACGACAAAAAATTAATTCTGGGTGGCTCCTTTTTTATTCGGCAACTGTATCGCCTCTTTGTTTAAAGTATATGCATGTGCAATTAAAACAATAACATATTTTATATTCTTTTCGAAATAATACTGAAAAATATTATATTGATATTTCTTCTGAATAAGTGCCCTAGCTACTATCAATGTCGGGTTTCAGGAAAGTCTGGTTCTGAATAACAATAAAAGTAATATTCTTTTACCAGTCTAGATATCGAAATCCAGGCTTTATTTTAAAGAAACCATCAGAATAAATGTGAAGCTGTATTTGAGCAAACTTTTAAAATTTTATATTACAATTTCCGCAACATTAAAAGTGGTATGTCTTTTTCACAAATTCTCAGATCTTAATTCATAACCCAGAAAGAAATCAATTTGATTTGCAACTTATTTATTCCAGTTGCAAAGCTATGTAAATACTAATCCATAAAATAAAAGCAAATGAAAAATGGATGAATGGATGTTTAATAGAAAGAAGCATCCAAAAATTATGAAATTTTAGTAGAACATGAACATTTAAAAATCAATCCAAAGATTCTTCTCGTCTGTTTAATCAATTTCAGTTTTGAGGACCACAGTGTCCTGGAGGTAAGGTCTTGGCTTTGGAACCAGCTAGTTAGCCTCGAGAAACCAAAATGCTGCTTACCCTCATTGAGTGATTTCATGTCGTCTGATTAATTCAGTAGACCATTTCAACAGGCATTTATGTAACTTGCTTCATGAATAGAAAATAAAATTTTGGAATCGATTTTTCACCTCTTCATCTACTACAGTTCTGAAATGTCGTACAATTGTTTATTCCCAATTACCAAAAAATATCTTCAAAATTAAGTGAAAAAATATGAAAATAAAAATATATATATTTTTTTAGGCCAACTCTTTTATTAGTGTAATAAAATGAAGAAATTTATTTATATAAAATATGTACCACGGAACAAAATCATAAAACCGTGAGAGACAGAAACATCAATAAGGAAATTAAGTCCGTTAAGAAAATTTAATGATAAGAAAATTCCCGATAGTTCATTAAAAATTACTGATATAGTTTACTTAGATTATTACAAGCAGTGCTCACGCTATTACGAATTCGTTTCGACGTGCATATATTTGATTTTAAAAAAATTCTCCTAATCTGTCTAATTCTCTTAAATCAAAAATAATATTTCATTAAAATTCATTTGGCAATTTCATTGTTTGAAATTGCCAAAATATCGTTCAGAGGTGCACGTTTCCACATTCAAAAAATATTTTTGACGAATATGTTATCTCTACGTTTAAGTATCTTCCCATAAGATAACCATACGACAGATAAGCAAATAAACATTCGCTATTATTATTAATAAAATACTTTTGACGAATAAACATAGAAATGAATGGCTTTATTAGATTTTTCTGGAATATTGTTGACATTAATTTTGAGTAATGTTGTGGAAAATCTTACTGAACACAATGCAACTATTTATAAATCCAGTGATTCATAAAATAATAAAACCATATAGGAAATTTAAATACTGTTTAAAGAAATTTACAAAAGTTCCATTTCCAATTAATTAAATATTAATCTTAGAGTTTATTGTAGGTAAACTATCTTTTAATTTGAAGCAAATTTGGACAGATCCCACAATTTTGAAATATTTTTAGAAGCGATGATGACATCATAGTCGGAGCTCCTTCTCCTATCTTCCTACCACACCATTGGTATATCTTTGACATATTTAGCAGTCTCATAAATTTCAACCCTCAGGTCCACAAGCTGAGAATCCGGCAATAGTTTAATATACACCAACTAATATTCTAGAATCAGCCAATTCTTAAATGGCTGAAGAATGATTATTTCTACATTAAATTTAAGTCGCATTTCGAATGAGTGTCGCGACTACTTGATATGAAGAGAGATATGAATCGGCATAACTCTTTCTAAACTGTCACGCGGCTCTATTTCAAGGTACTTCTATATCCGTTAATATATTTCAGAACCCTAAGGCCACATGCGCGGCCAATCTTGGCTGTCAAACTCTCAGCATTCTTTTTCTTTCAGAAAACTATATCTTCTTTGGGATATTAATATCTGACAATAACACTTAGTCGTCAGTAATATAACTATTTCTAGAATTTCAAATACCTGATTTTTTTGTTATTTTCCATAAAATTCATTTCCTCAACGTCATTTCAGGATTTTTTTTGTTCATTAAAATCAAAGATTTCAAACAACAAAATTATTAAAACTGACAGAAACAAATACCGTAATCTCAAGTGTAAATGAGAATTTTTAAAAGCATGCAAGCTAAATATGAAATTTTAACCGTGTATTGTTTGAAAACCACCATAATTTAAAATGCTTGATTGAGTGTTAACACTCAGAACTAAATTTTTCTTGCAAGCTATAATTTTTCAAAAATGTTTAAAAAAATTATAACATAAGTGACACAAAGACTTTCGCGTTCGTTGACCCGCTCTTTTTCAATACTACCCCTACTGCAACTCAACGCCACATTCGACAAATACGAGGTCAGTTAATAGCTTTATTTATTCTTACAAACCACAATCCCTGTAAAGCTGCAGTTTATTTTTACAATAGTTCCAAAGTATTGCATCATACGGTTAGAACTAAAAATAGTGGGTTGCATTATAAATTTCTTCATATGTGTTTCAATTTAGTTATCTTATTGAAGTGGTGCGCAAACTGTTTTTCATTTCCGACCCCAAACTTTTTCGCGACCAAGTTTAATGAAGAAAATCCTTATATCCTTTATCAAGTTCACGTTTTTTGAAGAAAAGTCTTATAATCTTTATCATTTTCGCTCATTTTGAAAATAGGCTTTAAATTCTTCATCACGGTCACGTTTTTTGAAGAAAATCCTGAATCAATTCCTTTGAATTTAGCAACCCCCAAAAATACCGTGGGGCTGCGAGCCCCCACGGTTTACGTACCACTATCTTACTGTACAGAACCGAAATAAAAAAATTCAAAATATAAAGTGTTCAATGAACAATGATGAAATTCAAATTATAAATAAATGCAGGAGCCATAAGATACAAAGCCTAGGATAATAGGCAGTTTTCGGATCTGACGAGAGATTTAATATTCAAAAGGTGGAGTTCTTTTTCATTGGCCCTCTGTATCGTAACAATATAAGACAGAACTCACCACAAAGATGGGACTGCATCACACATACAACACTGCAGACAAATGATAAGAAACATGAGAATATTGTTTTAGAGTTTTAGTTTCTTTAGGAATTATTACAGTAAATTGAACCAGACCAAAATAAAATTCGGGCTGTTATATTCTTAAGACTCTGAAAATGTTTTCTGAATTTTTAGTGTTAATTTTATATATCTATATAAACTGCTAAAAATTGCGTAATTGCTATTCATCGCTTTTTTCTTTTGGAGAAAACTATATTTCGTTCATTTCTTACGGAAGCAAATAAAAATTAAATTGAATATTCAGATAAAATTTTCAATTTCAAAAATAGAATTCCAATCCGTTTATTTCATATATTTTAAAAAATTCATTCTGAATTTATAAAACTTTTTCAATTTAAATTTAAGGTAAAGTGCTTAATATTTTATACGATATTTGACAAATGAACAATATTTTTCCACAATAATTGTTATAATGAGTGCTGACCTATTTATTTTACCCAGATAACTCTTTTATTTTGTCGAAAAATGAAACATTTTGCCGAATTTCAAAACTACAAAAAGTTTATTAGCATTCTTCAATACTGTACGTTATTTAATTCTCCGAAAATACATTTTTGAATTCTAAAATCAGATCTCATCTAAAGTTGGTTAAATTAGTTGTTCCACATACAAGCAGTACTGAACGTTTTTCTAAAACATTATAAGAAAAATGGCAAACGTTTAATATTTTGGAATGAAGAATCGTTAAATGCTTTTGAAAAGTGCAAACAAAATCTCGCCGATTCTGCTACTATAGCTCATTTTAAAAAATACCAGCCTATTTCAATAACTGTTGACGATTCGGAAGTTTCTTTAGGAGCTTATTTAAACCTGACACTTAAAATGGTTCACGGCCAACATTTGTTCTCTCCAGGAAATTAACTTTGTCAGAAATAAAATTTAGCACATGTTATAGAGATTTATTAGCAATATTCGCAGCAATCAAACACTTAAGATCTTCAGTTGAAGGACGGATATTTGTAATTTTTACTGATGTTATATGCTTTCAATAAGAAGTCTGATTCATACTCCCCACGGCAGTTGAGGCAACTCGATTTTTCTCGCAATACAGTACTGACATAATCATGTGTCTTGTACTGATAACGTAGTTGCCGATACTCTTTCAAGAATCAATGAGATCATGTTGACAACCGCTAACTTTGAAGCGATGGCTAAAGCACAACAGTTCGTCGAGGAAATAAAAAAATATTCTATCGGAATCAAAAAAGTCACTTCAGACGTAACTACTCTAGATCTCACCAAATGTGGAACTGTATTGCCGTGTGACAAATGACAGGGTTCGACCATATGCTCCTGTCAACTTTCGTAGAATTGTTTTTCTATATTATGCATGGCCTTCCTAATCCAGATATCCACGTAACTCGAATGCTCATCAAACAGAGGTTCGTTCGCAGAGGCTCCTGTTAATAAAGATGTGACACTGTGGACATGTTCTTTTGTCAGCTGTGAAAAATCAAAAATTTACAGGCTGAGACAGTTGCGAAATGTCTCGTAACTCACTGGATAACTCGATTCGGCGTTCCCTCGGTCATTACAAGTGATCAAGGTCGACAGTTCATATAAAGATTATTCGCTAACTTATCTTCGATGTTTGATATCACCAAGATCCGCACCATGCCTTATCATGTTATGGCAAATGGTATGGTCGAGCGTATGCATCGAACATTGAAACAAGCTCTAATGTGCCATAACAACTTATCCTTGACTGATACTCTTCATATCGCCTTACTTCGAATAAGAACAGCCGTGAAGGAGGACATCCAAGCTCGTGCTCCGAAATGGTTTATGGAACATCATTGTGCATTCCTGGCCAGTTCTTCCATCCATCATTGAAGCTTATTACCACTATAAACAATAGTTAATGAAATATACGCTGAAATTAAATTGGCATGGATCACGACTAGAATAAATTGCTTATAATCAGAACGGTACGTTAACCCAGTTGAACTAAACTAGTCAAAAATCCTGTTTCAGAATCGCTTGTAAAATTCAGGAAGAAAATAAAGTATTTATTTTTTTAAATAAAGAAAAACTTTAAATTATTGTTTTAAACAGTCAATTAATTTATGGGTTAATGTTATAAAAAGATGCATATATAAACCATCTCAAAGATAAGTAGAGTGTATTAGATAGCCCTAAAATATAGCATTAATTAATGCCTGTATGTATATGAGTCAGCAAATATGACAGAAAAACGTAAGAGTTTAGTTATATTAATATCTGTTTTGAAATTACACGAAAGTAATTTACAGAGCCATCACCTCATCATCTGGAAATGTCAGTTGAAGCAGACGATACCTGATGCTCCCTCTTGAAAATTCAACGCTATACAAAGAAAGGGCGTTTAACCCTGTATATGAGATTTAACATTTATAAAGTCCACATTAACTGAGATTCTCGTGTGAAATCAGGTTTCCCGGGCTGCATATCCGTTTCGAAAGCCGAGAAATAATCACAAGGCCATCTCTGCTCTTCAAATCCCAAGAGGTCCCATAAACTCGACAATCTATGGGTCCTTTATTAAGAGTTCTTTCAAAAAATTTAGTGAAGTTTAATAGGAAATCTTTCAATACGGATAAAAAGTCAAAGGTTCACGCTAAAGTTCAATATTATTTTATGTTTTCACAATTTCATACAGAGTTTACTTGCCTCTGGTAATTACAAGTACAAGACAATTTGAAGTGATGGTACAAAAATATGCCACAAAGCAAATTGCATGGATAGAATTGTAGTACGTGATAAGTAACACAAGAGTTGAAAGAGCAAACATGAAGTTCTTAAGTCAAATTTATGCACGAATGCTAACTAAATTATAATTTCAGAGATATATTCAAATTGTAAAAAGCGAAACAGGGTCATGATTCATTTAACTCTTTGAAAGTATTTAAAAGATACACTAATAAAAATATTCAATACTCTTTCTCGTAATGGACTCTTCAAATTCTATTGGAAATAACCAATAACTTTTATGTCTGAAATACAATTAAATATTTTTCACCATTATCTTTTTAAAACTTAATGAATTCATATTTAAATTTTTGGCGAGTCATTGAAGTTTAAAAGAAATAATTGGTTTTTTAGATGAATGTTTATTCATTTGTGGAAGTATTTGCATCTTTTGTATATAATAAACTCATAATTTGAAGAATTTTTATCTTTAAAATACATTGCTAGGTGTCCAATGAAGCCTCAAAGGAATGAAACTTATGATACAGGAATTGAATTCCATGTTTACTTTAGATTAAACATGTGACTTAAAATAACTTTAATTAACATCGCCGCTGAAGCATTTGGATGGTGAAATTAAGATGTGTCTTACTGATAAATTTAGATGTTCTTAATGTTATAAAAACTAATGTTTTTGTATTAATATCAGAAGATTGCTATATAAAGGACAAATCTTAATACAAAGAGTATATATTTCCGAAAATATATTTTAAACATAAAAAATTGTCTAAAATTTAGAAACGGACTAAAATTCCAAAAGGAAATTTGAAAGATTTCTTTGAACATTACAAAAAATTAATTAAAAAATTGAGAATTGAATTCTCAAATGTTGAGTATCACAATAGTTAAAGCTGTTACAGAAATTAAAGAGGTTAGAAAAATATAATGTAAAAATTACTGTTCTATAAATGAAATTTAAAAAATGATATTTTTAAATTCATTTCACTGACGGCTATTTTTCTTCTTCGGAAAAAATTACTTGAACTCATGTACGAACAAAAATTATTTTCTCATGCTTTTCAACTTTATTAAGATTAATGAGATTGACGTAAAATTTGTCGTACTGGAAACGGATGTTTTTGGAATGGACAGTGATCTTACTAGAAGAAGCAGAGTGTATCTGCGACAGGCGCCCATCGACTCCCCATACAATGCCGCTTAGTATCCGTCATGCCGTTTAAGAATTCGTCAATAGCACTGGTTTGCTTATGATACCTGTAATAAGCAGTGGCGGTTAGTGCATTGGAACAGTGCGGGTACTGCAACTTAAATGTTTCTTATTTCAATTAATTTCGAAAAATTTAAATATTAATTACTAAAAAATAATAATTAAATTTTGATTTGATATTGGTAAATATCCATAAAGTAATTGTGTGTAATGAACTAATAGTTTTTAATTACTTTTAATAAAAAATTGGAATTGAAAACAAATCTTAAACATATTTCTTACAGTTCTGACTTGCGTTTACAAGAAAAAAAATACAATCTTGCTTAAAAAAGAAAAAAAATCATGAAACTGCAGGAGTAAATTAAATGCACATGCTGTTCCAATTTCTGTCACAGAAAATTCATATTATAATATTTTTTATTATTATTTTGCATCGTTAAATCGATTTATCGAAATAAACGGTTAGTGAAAAAAAATTCCGGAGAGTAAAAAAACTTCGTTGCTGTTTAAAAAACTCTTTATTGAATAGCGTTTTCTTCCCTTCAAAAATTGTTTGATAGAATTGATTGCGCATTGTTTCTGATCGTGCAAATCAGGATGAAATCAATATTGAAATGGAAGAAGGCTGTACTTTCAGAAGTTCACCTTCTCTACGAAAAGAGGCATGCAATTTTCCACTACGATTCCGCTGAAGATTGACAGCTTTAAAAGGACATTTCTGTTTCATTTATCATTGATATAAGGTTTTATCATTAAATAAATTAGTGAATATACTTATACAATGAGAAGCTATGATGCTGCCTCTGCATTGTGTTTACAAAACCCACTCTTGGTTTAAAGTGGCGAGAAATTTCAATACGGAACAGCACGGAGAGATTTGTAGCCACAAAACCATTTTCACAAGTTTCCCAGCTACTTTCACACGAAACTAATACAGATTCCAGAACTAAATGTGTGGTGTGTGTTAAAACTAACTTAGATTTTTCGTCCTTTCAAATCGTCGCTACTCGACAATAGCGTTTGATCTCCCACGATAGAATGCATGAACTTTCAAAATACCCTTAATAACCGGAATTTAGTTTATATTTATAATATTTAAAAATGTTTAATATCGTTTATGTTAATTATGTCAACTTAAAATAATCGTCTAATATTCAAACATTTTTAAGCCTTCAGCCTCCTTTGACATCTAATATAGCAAATAATCTCTTTCGCATTCGGACATCATCGTGTTGCATTAGCGACACGCAAACTCTTGTGACTCGTATTATTGGTCGCATGGTGCTTACTTGTAGTATTAGTATGTATATTTTCTATATACCTTTGAAATCATATACTGAAACCACGATCTCCAGATATCACCGCCTAATTGTACCACCAGGCCACCGCAAATATCTGTCCATCATGCGAATTTTAACATTAGAATCATTTATTAAAGAACAAAATTAAACATAAAGTAATGGACTCATAAAATACAAGTAAAAAAGTTGTCCGTTTTCAGAAAAAAGTCAGTTGTCTCACCGCCCAATATATTTAAAGATTATCGATATTAAAACCATTTGAAATGAAAAATAATGTACCTCATCAAATGTTGAATTCAAGTGACTTATTTGCATAACGGATGAAATATTTTTAAAAGTAATGCATTTCATTGTTAATAACTTTCTTTAATTTAAACCTTTAAAGACGGCCAAACGCTTAACGCTACAAGAAACCTGCACGACAGTGTGATAGTCGCCCTCATAGATTTAAAACTCATTAGAAGGAAAGAAAACATACAATAAATTGTAAACTTAGAATAGCAATCAAGGTGTAAGAATCTCAAAGCAATTTCAAAAATTACATCAATGTACAGAATACAAAAATGAATGCGTATCATTCTTTTCCAAGAAAAAAAACTTTAATCAAACGAGAGGTTTAAAAATACTTCTTTTATTCGTGTACTAAGAAGCCGAATTTTTTTAAATATTTATTATTACCTATTAAGATCTTCGGGAAATCAAAAGTTTTCAAAAATCACTAACAATTGGTGGCAGTGTTATTGAATCCAAAATTTAATATCTTTAATGGTTATCTGATAATAAAGTTCTAGCAGTATTGCAATAGTGTATTGTAATCGAAATTACAAAAAATGTATATAATTTTTTATCCTCTAGCACAGATGGAAGTGAGGGAAAAAATGACTACAAAGTCCAATCTTTACAAACTTGAAACAAGTCAAGTTAAATAAAAGTGTGTAAATTATCAAAAATTAAGACAAATTTGCCAATATTTTCACAATTTCATATGAAAAATTATTCTCATAAATATATTTTCAAGTAAAAAAGAAGAAAAGAAATGGGCCTTAATATAAGCAGAATATAACATAAAGGCATTTCCGAAATTGGCAGATATTTACTCGAAGACACAAAGAAGAAAACCTAAAAGACGTGAACACGAGAAAAATAATAATGTGTTTGCATATAATTCATCCTCAATATATTTGCCGGTATAGCAAAGGTATAAATAAAAAATAAATGTAAGAATAAATTCCCCTCCTGAAATGAAGAAAAACATCTTATTAAATATGCTGATTAATTTCCTCAATAAGGAGGTAGTAAAAAAAATTCCAACAGATATAGTACATTCCCTATAACCCGGCCACTGTCTGTCCGGACATCTGGTAAATCCAGACGGGATTTTAAAAATCTACATCAGTTCTTGAAATTCCTACATCAGTTCGTAGATTATAAACTTAGGACTACGTATTCAGTAGCATTAAAACTAATATTAAGCTTCTGATAACATCGTCTGACAGAGAGTATTTTACTACATTTTACCATATCTAACCCAAAATGGTGTATCACCTTTGCTTAATAAAGAACTAAAATTTGAGAATTTCTAAAAGAAATCATACCACGTTTAAAGTTACGATAATTTTAATTTAATATTTTAAAATTTGTCCTAATTGGAACTTTATTTTCATGATTCGATTTCTTTAATATAAAGCCTGAATTCCTATATCTGGGCTGGTAAAATGAAATTAGTTTTGTTGTCATTCAGGACCAGACTTTCTTGAAATCCAACATAGGTCGAGGCTAGGGCGCTTATTCAGAAGAAATATTAAATTTTTCAGTATTATTTCGTAAAGAACTGCTATTGTTTTTAAAGCACATTTATATACATTGACAAAAGTGGCGATACAGTCGCGGAACAGAAAAGGAGTCACCCAGTATTATTTTGCCGTCGTTTACTGTAACTGAAAAAACTACAGTTTTACAAGAAAACCTTTTACTAAAAGATTCTACGGTAAAACTATCTTAAGGAATAATCTACATATTTAAAATTACTTTTACTCTAACATTTTCAATGGTAACAACATTTTGCATGTTATAAATAAATCAATCTGCAAAATATACCATAAAATATAAATTTTGGTTAATATACCATGAATAGATTGGAAAATATGTAACATTTTATGTTCACGAATAAATAGGATATGTTTCCATATTAAGATATTGAAGTTCTCCTGTTTGCCTTTACATGTTGATGCTAACATTTAACTTTATTTTGCATTTTAAATGTCAACTTAAATATAATGATCTACATTTTAGAAACGATAAACACTTGATGTGTTAAAAAAATTCCGCAGAACTGAGGTTTCCTACAGAAAATTTTGTCTTATCCTACACATTTATTGATGTCCAAGAGCGCAGGATATTCTGCATAATTTTCACTTTGATCTAAATTAATTCTCAGTACACAGTGGTAAAATTTTAATAATGGTAAGAATTTAGAAATTTATTTTTGTATGAGTGGAATAAAAGAGATGAATCGTTGTTTGAATAAAATGTTTGTATAAATATTGATGCTAATAATAAAAATGCATCGAGCGGCAAGTAAAATGATGAAAGTGAAACATAAGCAGTTTGTACTCAATAGAAATCCAATCAGCTGAACAGAGTTTCTTACACTTTTGTTGAAAAACTCAAAGAAGAATATACTATATAAATAAAAATGAAACGGAAATGAAAAATGTGTGCATTGAAAATCCAAATCCGATTCTGAATTCATAGTTTTTATTGATAAAAAGTAGAACCACCTTGTAATAACAAGCCTCCCTGTTTTTCGGAAAGGCACTTTCAATTAAATTAAATGTTTTTGTCCGAAGTCAAATTCTCCTATAGAAATTAATTTTCCAAGAAAGAGAATGTTTCATTCTTTTTCATAACGAACGTATTTAAATCCACACTACTTGAAAGATTTTCTTCAAATTCTCATCAAAATTACTATGAAGCACGTATGTAGTGAAGGTTTTGGGTCAATGAATTAAAGAGTTTGTTTATATTAATACTAGAGGTAATAAATCAATCAGAACACATATCAATTGGTCTTCCTGCTTTACAAAAAGGAACTTACTGTCCATTTTTAACCAGATAATTTTACGTAAGTCTGTTCATATTTTTAATTTTATTCAATATTAAGCGATTTGCTTTTTGTTTTTCTTCATTGTGATTTTCTGATTATAAATATTATTTGCAGTTTTATAGCATATATTTATTTTTTAAAATATTGTTATTATTTTTTATAACTTAGTATAATCTGAACAGATTGTTGAATTTTTTTACGAAAAGTTCCTTTTTTTGGTATCCAGTATTTTATTAGTTCTTTCTTGCTTTGAATTTTCAAAGAAGTTACAATTTGAAGCATTTGTGTATTATAAAAATTCCTATCTAGATATTTTATTATTTAAAATATTAGAGGTGAAAGTATTTCCTTCCCTCGCAACGACGGATGTATGAAATAATAATTAAGAAAAAGCAGCCTTATATTTTAGACATTTTTCGTGAGTTTCAAATTTATTTGAAGAATGGTTTATTACCTCTCCGTTATTTCTTTAAAAAGAAAAATATTTAATGTATGTGTTTGCGAACAATTTATAATATTTCAAAATAAAAAAAAAATACATAACGAGCAGATACACTGACAATATATAAAAATAACTGTAAAGCTGTGTTTATTTTAGCATCTTTTTTCATGTAATTACCATAAAATTGTCATCATAATTTCATCACAAAAACTGGTGTTATTTAAAGGAATTCCCATGAACGATAAACTGATTTATGCTTCAAATAGTTTATCTTTCACTTGCAAATGATCTGTATAGCAGATTACTACAAGACGATTTAACTGTTTAGTAAGAGATTTTGTTATAGATATCTTGTTAAACGTCTCAGGACATTATTCAGAGCACTGACTTAAAATTCTAGGACTGTTCGCACGAGTTGTTTTGTGAGCGTCTCCGCAAGCTAAGATGAAATAGCGTGTATTAAAGTTTATTCCTCTTATCACAATCATCTCATGTATAATCTGCGTTTTTAGCAGTGTATTTCTTTATGGATTATAAACAAACAGCTACTATAATTTCTTCATTAAAATAGCCTTCACATAATGTTGTTAAATGAAATTGCCTGCAATTTTAAGTTATTGGGATTTTTTCTCTTCTCCAGTGGTGAACAAAAATTGAAGCTAAATGCCAGTCGTCTACAATATGAAAAATTCCATGTATGAATTGTTCAAAACAGAAATGGCATTTTTCAGTTCGAAAAAAACTAATTTGGCTTGTGGGTGGATGTGAAAATCGACCTCCGCAAATATGACCAGTTTTATCTGACATAATTGCTAGTAATTAAATGTATATAAGGTTTTCTTTTCTAAAAATTTTAACTACAATGAAATATCGACATTTACTATTATAAAGCTTACTTCTAATTTAAAACTTTATTATTTTTTATTTTCAAATAAGCGCATCAAATTCAGTATTTTGTAGAATTAGACGAAATGCAAAATTTAAGCAACCTATTGCTATTTTCTAAGGTACACTAGTTTATTTAAGAAAAATATTTCTGGACCTTATTTTTTATTTGTGGGTCAGCAAATAAAAACCTTAAAAAAGCGATTACCTCTTTATTTGAGAACCGCGTCTTTATTTGAGATTATAAATAATGTTAAGGAAATGGAGACTGTCCAGAGGTTAGTTACATCAGCTTGTATATGGACCCGAAGATTATGCAGAGGTCTCTGGTGTCTGATATACGATTCTAGAGCTCTCAGTTTGATCTCCTAGAACTATGAACCGAATCCCTAAGCAAATCACAGCGGAATTAGAATTTTAGTTAATATTGTGTCAGAGCTCTTGAGATAAAACATCGCTAAGGATATTAGAATTGTTTTATGGTTAGATTTATTTATAAATTTGTCTTCTTTTCTGTATGAGATACTATTTTTTATTACAAGCGACATTTTTTCCAACACTAACAATGTTGGGAATCTGAGAAAGATGTTAAGAAAATTGACAGCGGAATTTTCTCTACGTGAAATTCCGAGACTGAATTATTCAGAATTCTTCCAGTTGAAAGCGTTTGAAACGCGTCCAGTTTAAAAAATATTTCTTTTTCTATAAAATACATAACTTTCTTTCTGTTGTGTTGCCATGACATTTTATTTTTATAAATCATTATTACGTCTAAAAACTAACATACGTCACTTTAAAATTCACAAAATTAGCTTTTCAGCGAAATTACTTTTAGTTCTTTTTTATTTTTTCCTAATTATGGTAATTTTTGTTCAAAAAAATTAATTAATTTTCACAACAATACGTATTATTACTTTAGTATACGTATTATACAATCGGCGGCAATATCTAAGATATATTTAAACATATTTTGTATACACAATAATATATTATTTTTGGTTGTGTTACCAATAGCCCTCTGCATCATGTTTAATGTATGTGGGGCCGCATAAAGTAATAATTTTTCTTGGGATAGGTTTCTCGAGACTGAAGCCAACGGGTTCCAAAGACAAAACCTTACCGCCAAGCTACCGTTGTTTTTAAAATCAGAAATGGAAGAAAACAGAAGAGAAGAAATTCTGGATTGATTTTTAAATGTTCATGAACTACTAAAAGATCATAATTTTTTTATGCGTAATAGGAAACATTACCGTGGATAAAAAATCAAAGGATCATTATAAAGTTCAATATTTTATGATGTGTTCACAATTTAATACAGAGTTCACTAGTAGCTGGTGTTTACAAGTACTAATAGAACACAATTTTATTTGAAGCAATTGTACTGAATTAAGTTATCAAACGATTTCAAGAGATATAATAGCAGTACATAACACGTAATAGCAGGGTTGAAAGAGCTAATAAGTTATCGTAAAATCAAATTTATGCTCGAATGATAACTGGAAAATGATTTTAGATTAAAAATACAGTTATATTTAAAAAAAAACTCAGTTTCACTCGTCATTTAAAGCTTTGTTAGTATTTAAAATGATACAAAATTAAAAATTTTCTCTATGCTTTCTTCAAAATTATTAAAGATAATCAATCTTTTTTTATGATTGCAATCCAATTATCTCCTTTACATCAATGTCATCTAAAAATTACGAACATTTTTTACATTTTAGCAATTTCATAATTATGATATGCCGAAGCACTTAAATTTTAAAGAAATAATTAAGTTTGCTGATGAGATAATCATGCGCTGGTAGAAGATTTTTCTTTTTTTAAGCATTATTAACTTTCAATTTAAAGAATTTTGACCGTTAGAATATATCGTTAAGTAATCCTTAATTGAATGGCAATGATGGTAGTAAAATTTATTTTTGCTTAAACTTTGGATTAAACTTCTTACTTAAGATTACATAAAAAAATAGCTATTAAAGTCTTTGGATAGAAAGTAACCGAAATTTAGTGTAAAATTTTGAGATTAAATTAGGAACTGTTATAATGGTATATTACTTTTTTCTTAATGTTATTAATTAAAAATTCTTTTGTATTAATTCAAAGATTTTTCACATTAATGACACAGTTATTATTTACAATTTTTAAAAAGAAAAATACATTTCGTCGCTTAACAAGCAATACCACCTATCTCAATTTATAGAAATTTCAAACAGTAAGAAAACACTGAATTTTTCCCAACCACTAGCGAATACCTGTATTTTTTTGACACATGATTAACTAAAATTCTAATGTCGCTATGCTTTGCTCAGGGCTTCGGTTCGATGTTCTAGGAGCTTAAACTGAGAGCGCTAGAATCGTATATCAGACACCAGAAACTTCTACATAATCTTTTTCGGGTCCATGTAAAAGCTGATTTAACTAACATCTGGACAGTCTCCATTTCCTTAACATTATTTATAATATGAAACCACAATCTGAAATAAAGACGCGGTTGTCAAATAAAGAGGTATTAGCTTTTTTTAAGTTGTTATTTGCTGGCCCATAAATAAAAAATTAAAAACAGAAAAATTGTTATTGAATAAACTAGTGCCTATTAGAAAATAGAAATATGTCGCTTAACTTTTACATACCGTCTAATTCTATAAAAAATAAAAGATTCAAAATACTTAATTTGATATGTTTATTTAAATATATTACAAGTACAAAGTTTTAAATTAAAGGGAATCTTAAAAAAAGTAAACGTCTATATTTCAGTGTAGTTGAGATTTTTAGAAAGAAAACCTTATATACACTTCATTACTAGCTTTCTATCAGATAAAACTGATCATATTTGCGGAAGTCGATTTTAATATCCGCCCACAAACCAAATTGAATTTTTTCGAACTGAAAAATACCATTTCTGTTTTGAACGATTCATATATGGAATTTTTCAAATTGCAGACGTGTGGCATTTAGATTCATTTTCTGTTCACTACTAGAGAAGAGAAAAAAAATCAACTCAAATCAATCAAAATCAATCAAAAATCAAAAATTAACTTAAAATTGCATGCAATTTGATTCAAGAACATTTTACGTAGGATATTTTTATGAAGACATTATAATGTCTATTTATGGTTTGTTTATTTTTCATTCAAATCACACTGTTGAAAACGTCGATTTTATATGAGATAATTGGGATAAGAGGAATAAACTTTCATCTTAGCTTGTGGAGTCACACACAAAATAATTTATGCGAACAGTAATAGAATTTAAAAACAGTGCTTTGAATAATTAGCCCAGTGGCTGATTAGTTGAATTCGGTATTAATTAGGGGAAAGCTGGTGTAGATTTGTAGTCAGAAAATAGGACTTTTTTCAATAATCGGGCAATGTCTCAAAAATAACGCATGCTATCAAAAACATTGAAATACAAAAGTTGCAGAGCTTAAAATTTTAAATAAAATGAGTACCAACACTTATTATACACTTATTATATTCAGTGAAAATTAAGCTCACAACTGCGCTTCAAAGTTTTGCCTAAATCGCTAGTCAAGCGCCTGAAGCGAGAACGGAGCAAGTCATCGGTTGATCCTGCCTTCAATTATTATATATACATTTTAAATTTGTTCAGGATGCTTTTATAATTATTTCAAGGCTTTATTTAGTATATTTTTGGGGTAAACTGCTGTTATTATGATTTAACAAAAGAAAGCATCACAATAAATCATCAGCAATGGTTGAGAGCTTCTTTATTAATTATAAGCAATGGATTTCTCATCCGATGGGAATTCTTCAAAAAAACTTGAACCTTCTTCTGCTTTGAGGTATCATTTTCTGGAGAATTCTTGCTCTCTTGCCCTATGCAGTGATAGAAAATTGTAGAACATTTGATGCCAGATTTCCTACAGGTGCAAGTCAAATTACACCCTTTTGCGCACTTGCATGATATCATAGAGAGAAGGGAGCTGGCTGGAGGAGCTGGTTCATTGCGGGTGTTGACTGGGAACAATCCATGTTTGGTTTCTTTCCGACTCCAATCTAAGGGGCTTTTGGCAAATCCACTCCAAAGTTGAACCTGTAGGTATGCACGGAGAGAGTGTTCACGTGCAGCTGCTGTAGTGGGAGGGAGAGAAGCTAAGTTGATTTTTTTACTAGTGATTTTTGAAAAAATTTAAATCTCTGTTCTTTAGTGTTCTTTCTCCCATACAGGGCTATCAAACCTTCCTGTCCTGCTTCATCTATGACATGCGGGCATGCATTTTCATAACGGAATATGTTCACAAGTTGCAGTTCAGTGTTGTTCAGAACTTTCATACATTTCTTCTTTCCCTACCTGTAAAAAGCAGATGTGGTATCGCAACCACTGAACTCATGACGAAACAAAATAGTGTCCCTTATTGTGTGGGGAAATGTTCAGGGTTGCTGCATAATATAAAGCATCTTCTGCCTTACCTATCACAGGGTTTAGGAAGAAAATGTTTTCTGAATTAGTGGATGCTGCCATTATAACCAAGAGGTAGATATCTTCACCAACAACCACAATACATTGTGACCTTTTACCTATTTACAAAGCACTTTTGATTATTAGATAATCAGCATCTTCCTCAGCTTGCTTCACAGCAAAACCTACTTTTTGAAACTTAGCACGTAACATATTTATTAACTTTTGCTTGTTCTTGTCAATTGATAAAAATTTCTCTTGGGACAAAGTGGCTGACGTCATTCATCAAACATAACATAACCAGCTATATGTTTCTTTTTCGGTCTGATACGTTCTACTGATTTTGTACTTTTCGTTGCATCCTCAGGATAACCATAAAAAACTATTGTGGTCCCTTCATTTAAGTGCTTTTTGGCGTAGTCAACATATTTCTTTAGGATGAAAGAAAAATATTCCTTTGCCAACCACAACACACGATGCAACAGAAATCCACCATCAACCACATAACATGCTGAGGTGAAATGCACGTCAGTCTCAGTAGAAAATAAATCATAAAATACTGACTTGCGGGTCTTCCGCAGCGGTCCTTCATCAAAGAGTGACAACGGGAAAGGTGTCAACTAAAATTCAAAATATTTCTGTAAATCTGCATTTTTTTATGACAGAGAGTTTTCTGAATATTGTGTCAGGATTCACAGTAATTAATTAATCATTAACTTTCGCCTTGGAAGTGAAACCACGAATAGGCATTACTCGGTTTTTCCTTTTAAATTAAATTCAGCATAATTTATTTCCGTTTAATTTTCTCTAGTTCGAAAGCTAAAGATTTAAAAAGAGAAAATTTGTTAAAACTATCGTTTTAAAACCAATACAATGCATGGTTATGCTGTTGTCGGATGTTCTATGCATTCGAGAAATTTCGGAAGGCAAAAAGAATTATTTTAATTTATTTCCGAAAGGCACTGCTGTTCGGAAGCTTTGGGTTTACAGATGCAAAAGAAAAAATCTCTTTAATCTCTCTCTAAAGATCTTAAAGATCTCTTAAACATTCCATATTCTGATTCCTTCGTGATGTGTGCCTCTTGTCTTGCCCATCAAACCATTCAGCGACCAATCTTGTCACGGGTACGTGGGTAAGAGACGGCGTTCTGTTCTGTGTAACTCTTTAACAATGTTTCCATAAAGATTCAGGCTTATGAAAGCTTTTCTGTTGCTAAAAGAGCTAGGAAACATGATATTTATTCCGTTACATATCATTGGGACTAAGCGGTGTGCTCCCAAAGCGACGTCATCAACTCATCCACTCTCCCTTTTTGTATTTTAACTATCGATGGACGATTGATACGTGTTTCCCATATGCCAAGATGGGTAAATATTCACTAATCAGCCACAACATTAACAATGTCCCTTGTAAAATGCAACTTGCTTACATGAAAGAGAACAGGAAACTCTCCTTCATGGTGTTTCTTTAAAGTTAGATGTATATTACTGTTCTCCGTTCGTGGAAATTTCGTTTATGGTACTTTTTTATTGAAATAATTTTTTTTCTTTCAAGCGCAATTAGTGATTTTGAAAGATATCTTTTGAAAAATAATAAGTAATTTATTTAAAATGTATGTCGTGCATATACCTGAATGCAGAAGAAGCTTTGATTTGTTTAGAAGAACTCCCATCGGATGAGAAATCTGTTGCTTCTGATTAATAAACACTCTCTCAACCGTTGATGAAGCTTTCGTCTGATGCTTTCCTCTGTTAAATCATAACAATATTAGTTTTTTTCCCTCAAAATATACTAAATAGAGCCTTGAAATAATTTTAAAAGAATTGTTAACAAATTTAACATGTATATATAATAATTGGAGGCAGGGTGAACCAATTACTTGGTCCGTTCTCGCTTCAAGCGCTTAATTAGCGATTTAGCACAACTTTGGAGTTGTAAGCTTAATTTTCTTTGATTATAATAAGTGTTGGTACTCATGTTATACAGAATTTCAAGTTCTACAACTTTTGTATTTGAATGTTTTTGATAGCATGAGTTATTTTTGAGATATTGCCGGATTATTGAAAAAGGCCTATTTTCTGACTACAAATCTTCTCGCAGCGGCTAAAGCTCACCTAGTAGGAGGGGGGAAACTTAATATGTTCATTCCAGACCTAAACTGAGGAGATTAAAAGAATCTCAAGCTTTTCCCTAATTAATTCCGAAAATTCGGCCCTTTTGTACGACCCAACCACTGGGCTAAATGTTCTGAGACATTAAATAAGATACCAATAACAATATACCACACTTAACAGTTCATTCTTCTCTTAGTAACCTGCTATACATAACATTTGCAAGTGAATGATAGAGTATTTAAAGCATTAAACAGTTTATCGATCATGGGAATTCTTTTACATAACACCAGTTTTTTCTATGAAATTATGAAGACAATTTTATGATGATTTCATAAAAAAGATGTTATAATAAGCACAGCTTTACATTGATTTTTATACGATACTAGTGTATGTGCTCTTTGTGTGATATTTGCTATTGAGATATTATAAAATGTTCACCAACACATATATTAATTATATATTTTTTTAGAAATGACGGAGAGATAATGCATTCTTCAAATAAATTTGAAATTCACGAAAATTGTATGAAATATAAGGATACTTTGTTTACAAATTACTGTCTGATAAATCCGACGTTGCGAGGAAAGAAAATACTTTCATTTCTAATATTTTAAATAAAAAAATTAACTTTATAGACATTTTTATAATACACAAGTGCTTTAAATTTTAAACTTAGAAAATTAAAAGCAATTAATAACTAATAAATTCCTGGAAATAAAAACGGGAAATTTTCATATAAAATATTCAACAATCTTTTCAATTTAAACTATGTTATAAAAATAATATGAAATCTTTAAAAAATTAAATATATGCTATAAAACTGCAAATACAATATTTTTAATTAGAAAATCACAATGAAGAAAACAAAAAGCAAAACGCTTTATACTAAATAACATTAAAATGAAAAACAGACTTAAGTGAAATTCTCTGAATAAAAATGGACAGCAAGTTCCCTTATTGCAAAAAGGAAGACCAATTCATAAATTGCCCTAATTTGATTTATTACTTCAAATTTTAATATAAACAAACATTTTAATTCAATTACACGATGTGCTTTATAGTATTTTTGATGAAAATTTGAAGAAAATCTTTCAAGTAGTCTGGATTTCAATATATCAGTTATAAAATGAGCGGAACTTTCTCTATATTAAAAAAAGTTTTCTAAAGGAGAATTGGACACCAGACAAAAACTTTTAATTTCATTGGAGGTACCTTATAGAATAACAGAGTGGCTTGTTAACTCAAGGCATTTCTACCTTTTTTTAGTACCGAATAAGGATTTATAATCGGATTTGGATTGATTTTCAATGCACAATAATTTTATTTCCATTTCACTTTATTTATATATAACCTTCATTTAGTTCCTCCACAAAATTTCAAGAAAGTCTGTTCATTAGATTGTTGGAAATTCAGAATGTTATTATTAACGTGAATAATAATACTAACATTTCATTCACACAACTATTTATCTTCTACTACACATATCAAAAAAAATTGTCTAAATCCTTAAGCATTATTAAAATTTTACTAATATGTGCTAAAAATTGATTCAATCGAAAATTTAAATTATACATAATTTCTTGCGTTCTTCGATATCAACAAATATCCAGAACAAGTTTTTTTTCCCGTAGAAAACCTCAGTTGTACGGAATTTTTTAACGAACGAAATTATTTATCGATTTTAAAATGTATGCAACTACTTTTAACCCGGCATTTAAAGTGCGAGATAAATTAAAATTTTAGCATCAACATTTACATGCAAACAAGGGAACTTCATTATGATGTCACATAACCTGAATTATATTCATGGTATATTAACTAAAATTTATATCTTGGGGTATTTTTTTCCTGATGGATTTGTTTTTGAATTCAAAAAACGATTTTGTTATAGAAAATGTTAGAGTTAGCGTAATTTTAATTACGTAGATGGTTCCTTATGAAATTTTAATGATAGAATATATAAATTTTTCATACAGAACTGTACCTTTACTTTAAATATACAATAAACGACAAAAAATTAGTGCTAGGTGGCTCCTTTTTCATTCAGCGACTGTATCGCCTCTTTGTTTAAAGTATATGAATGTGCATTTAAAACAATAGCATATTTTAAGTTCTTTTCGAAATAATACTGAAAAATAATATATTCATTTTTCTTCTGAATATGTTACCTAGCTATGATCAATATTGGGTTTAAATGGTCCTGAATAACAATACAAGTAATATTCTTTTACCAGTCTAGATATCGAAATCCAGGCTTTATTTTAAAGAAACCATCGAGAGAGATAACGGCGATTTAAACTTTTAAAATTTTATATTAAAATTTCCGCAACATTAAAAGTGGTACATCTTTTACAACAAATCTTCTAAATCTTAATTTATAACCTACAAAGAGATTATTTTTTTTTTGATTTGCAACTTATTTATTCCCTTCTCAAAGCTACCTAATTATTAAACTATAAAATAAGAGAAATTAAAAATGGATGTGGATAGATGCTTAACAGAAGCATGAAAAATGGATTTTGGATGCTTCTATTAAGCATCCAAAAATTATGAACTTTTAGTTAAACAAAAGCATTTAAAAATCAATCCAGAGATTCTTCTCATCTGTTTAATCAATTTCGGTTTTAAGAACCACGGTGACCTGGCGGTAAGTTCTTGGCTTTGAAACCAGCTGGTTAGCCTCGAGAAACCTATTCCAGGAAAAATGTCTAGCTTAAGTGAGCCCCATTTACGTTAAATTTGATGTAGAGGGCTACTTTTTCAACACAACCAAAAAGAAATTTCTACATCTGTATGCAAGATATATATATATTAATATAAACCAAAAAAAAACTTGTTATATACGAACATACAGAAACAAAGTAAACAAGGCATTTCAAAATGCAATTCATAAACTAAAAATTCATTAATTAAACAGAAAAAACCAATTGTAATATAAAATCTAAAAAATTGAAAATACTATAGATACTCAGAGCAAAAGGTAAGTTTAAACATTTAGATGTTGACAAGAAAATGAACTCTGTTGCTATCAAAACTATTGAAAAAAGGAAATACAAGTATATGGAGTTTTCAACAATAAAATTAGTAGCTCTGCTTTGGAAGAGCATTGGCCAGGTTAAGTCAGTTTTGCTGTACAGACCATACCTGTTACTTCATTTGTTGAAAAAAACAGACAGGGTAATTTACCCTAAAATGAAAGAATTTAGAATGAAAAATCAAACACTAACACTAACAAGTTATCATAATTATATGTAAAGTACTAAAATTAAATCTCTAAAATATAGAAATATATTGCACTGAAAACAATAAATAGATTATTCAATAAAAAAATTCAAACTTATTCATTAAGAATTAAGAAAAAAGTGTATTTACCCATCTTGTACATGTATTCTACATTTTTAATATACACCGCCACTTAGCTTGACTTCACAGATCGCCAAAACTAGATTTCTAACTATGATTCAACATAAATAAACCAAATAATTTAATTTATATTAAAGAATTAATATGATACCTATATTAAAAATCGCAAAACCTGTTAAAATATGTATTAGAATTAATAATCTAAATCTTTATAAAATTATGTATTTGAACACATATATATATACCATAACACAGCAACGCTCATTTGTATAATGCGTATACTAAAGCAATAATACGTATTGTTTTAACTAATTAATTAATTTCTTTTAAAAAAATTATCAGAATTAGGAAAAAAATGAAAAAGAACAGATATGTGAACAGAAAAATGATAGCACTAAAAAACTAATTTTTTGAATTTTAAAGTGGTATTTGTGAGTTTTTAGTCGTAAAAATAATTATATTTTGCAAAAATAAAATGTCATTGTAACAAAAGAAGAAAAGAAGTTATATATGCTATATATAAACAAAACATGTTTTCAAACTATACAAGTTTCAAACGCTTTCAACTGGAAAAATTCTGAATATCATCGGTCCCGAAATTTCACGCACAGAAAATTCCGCTCTCAATGCTCTTAACATCTTTCCCCTGATTGGCAATATTTTTAGTGTTGGAACCCATGTCGTTGGTTCTAAAAATATAATATCTGATACAGGGAGGTACACAGATTTATAAATTAATCTAAGCAAAAAAATAATAATTCCAAAATATTTATCAATGTTTTAGCTCGAGAGCTCTGACATACGATTAACAAAAATTGTAATGCCTATGGCTTCGGTTCGTAGTTCTAGGCGATCAAGCTGAGGAGCTAGAATCCTATATCAGACTCCAGAGACCTCTCCATAATCTACTTCAGGACCATATACAAGCTGATGTAACTAACATTTGGACAGTTTCCATTTCCTTAACGTTATTTATAATATGAAACCAGAATCTCAAATAAAGACGCGGTTCTCATATAAAGAGGTATTCGCTTTTTTAAGGATTCTATCTGCTGGCTCGTAAATAGAATATAAGATACAGAAATAGTTTTCTTTAATAAACTAGTGCCTATTAGAATATAGCATTATGTCGCTCAATTTTGCATATCGTCTAATTCTGTGGAAATAAAAATCAAAATACTGAATTTGATGCGTTTATTTGAAAATATTACAAGTACAAAGTTTGAAATTAAAGGGAATCGTTAAAAAAAGTAAATGTCCATATTTCATTGTAGTTGAGATTTTAAAGAAAAGAAAACCTGATATACGCTTAATTACTAGCAATTCAATCAGATAAAACTGGTCATATTTGCGGAAGTCGATTTTCAGACACACTCACACAATAAATAAAATTTTTTCGAACTGAAAAATACCACTTCTGTTTTCAACGATTCATATATCGAATTTTACATATTGCAGACGTGTGGTATTTAGCTTCATTTTCTGTTCACTACTATAGAAGAGAAAAAAAATCAATAACTTAAATTTGCAAGCAATTTGATTTAACAACATTTAACGAAGGTTACTTTTATGAAGACGTTATAATGTTTATTTGTGGTTTGTTTATTTTCCATAAAAAATACACTGTTAAAAACGCAGATTTTATATGAGACGATTGTGATAAGCGAAATAAACTTTCATCTTTGCTTGTGGAGTCGAACACAAAATAACTCATGTGAACAGTAATGGAATTTAAATTCAGTGCTTTGAATAACGTTCTAAGACGTCAAATAAGGTATGGATAACAAATTCCCACCCTTAACAGTTAAATCTTCTCTTAGTAATCTACTAAATAATGTTTATTAGCAGGGGATTTGTACATAGCGAAGAACAACTTCTCATCGGCTCTTATGAAAGCGTTTGATGATGTTAAGGAGTATCGAAAGAGGATAATTTGTTTTCTATATGTAAGTACGCGAAAGAGTGCATGGAGCGCATGAGCGGCTACTCGATGAGACCAAATTCCTACCCGTTTTGAATCATTTCTATTTATGGTGAAATATCCCTTTTTCAAATACTGCTCTATCACATCTTGACGGTTAGTTTCTGATGAAAGCATATCTTGCACGTCGCACATATGTCGCAACATCATTCTCATACAATGGCCATTTTTCAGCCACTGTCATACACAGTTCAACTGTAAATAATGCTGTATAACGGACGACCACTAGACACACAGGCACATATTGCTCTTGAAAAACGTTTCTCCATGTTCCTCAAAATTTTAAAATGCATTCTAATAGAACATGATTCTTTTTCCTTCTTTCTTTTGTAAAACGTTCAGAGATTTTATATCAAACCCGGTACAGATATGTAGATTTAGATTATAGCGTCTGAATATATTCGTAAGGAGCGTGAAGGCAACTTGAAAGTGTTGAAAGTAAAAAGGGAAGATCGTGACTGAAAACAAAAGATCTTGTGGAAAGGAAGAATGTTATAAATTATTAATAGGTTTAATGAATATCCGTTGTAATACTTATAGAGTTACGAGTGAGTGAGTGAGTGATTTTCGGTTTTATGGCGCAAGGGCCAGACTTGGCCATGCTGCGCCAGACATATGGTGAGACGTACAATGAAGTGGTAATATATAAAAGGTTCTTAAAATTGAAATGCGTTAGTGTAAAAGAATGTGGAGGCAAAAATCTCTGATCTTAAAAACAAGGTTACAGGGAACAATATAAATTTATAATGTCTAAATAAAATGATAAAATTCAATTATTTTCAGAAAGATAAAAACGTTTGGATGGGGGCGTTCCCCTACTAAATCACAAATATCTGGAGATGATGTTTTAAAAAAGTTCAATCTATGGTGGTTAAAAAGAGGACACTCGGTTAAAATATGAATGACTGTGAAATCGACATGGCATGTATTACATCTTGGAACCCGTTCACCAAACAAAAGATATTTGTGGGTGAAACGGGTGTGACCGATACGGAGCCGAGTCATTCTGACATCAAGCTCTCGTACCGGCAAAGCAGGCCACAACGTAATCCTGGGTTTAATTGAATGCAATTTATTTGAGATCTGGAGATCCCATGATACTTGCCATAAATTATGAACATGATGGGAAATGAATTTCTTTATGTCAGCGTAGGGAAGTGGTTGTTGCCAAGAAGTAGTTGCTGTCTTTGCAGCAGCATCAGCTAATTCATTGCCTTGAATACCGACGTGGCCAGGTAACCAACAAAATAAAATTTGAAAGTCCCTAGCTTGCAACGACTGCAGAAGGCAAAGGATATCTAAAGCCAACGGGTGTGTTCCATTCTGAGGATGACTGAGGGCTTCAAGAGCACTCTTACTGTCTGAATAGATGCAGAATTTATGTTCGAGAAGATCGGAAATCCTCTCAAGAGCGAGAAAGATTGCCGTCAACTCAGCTGTTAAAACGGAGCACAAAGCATTTAATTGAAAACTACTAGGAACATCGGCAATGACAACACCACAACCTACGCGAGTAGTTGTCTTCGACCCATCTCGATTGTATTCGACCCTTATAGAGTTACGATAATTTAATAAGCATGAATAGTTTAGTAAAGCCTTATTAATAATGACTCATATGGACCACTGGTCAAATCTAAATCGCTATTCAGCATGGTTTAAAGCGTTTTCTCTTAAGTCTCTCAGAATGAGTAGAGGTACACATGCACTGAAAATCCTGTCTAAGAGAAATGGATATTTTTTTCATAAATTGTAGATATAAGGATAAAACATTATTTTATTACCATTTGATTTTAGTTTTGAATATCTGATTGTTTATGACAACAATGTTTAAGTATTTTTATTTATAACAGATGATTGCGTTTAAGAGTTCATGGTAAGCAAAGTCATTGTAATTTGTACAGTAAAATAGTTATACAAGTTATACTATACACTACAAAGTTTTTCAGCGAATCGTTGATTGTTGTCAAATTAATTGAAATTCAATGAGTTAGTTGATAATTTGTTGCTCAATCTTCCACATCTGTATAATTAAAATTGAAGAGCTAATTTCTTTGTATGTTGTTTTTGAGATTTATGGCACAAGAGACAGTGCAGGCTATGCTGCGCCAAGCGTAAGGTATATAATAAACTTTCCAATGTCTTTGTAAGCTATAGAAATCTGAAATGCTAAATATATTTTCTACAAAATATGTACATAAATGCTATGAATCAAAATGAATTTTATGCGACAATTAATTAAAAATGATTCATTAAATACTACGTTTCCTCTACGCAAGCGCATTTAAAGCTCCACTACTGACGCACGTCGAACGTTAAACAATGTTTTAATATAAGTGAAACGCATAAATAGTTTCCACGCTGCAGAAATACAAATTACTCAATAGGTTTAATTAAAATTTTGCTCAAAAATACTATGAAGCGCCTGTAAAAATAAAAGAGGAAAGTTAAAATAATGTATAAATTAAAAATCCAAACAGGATTGTGAATTTGTATTTGGTACTGAAGGAAAAGTAGAAACGCCAGATAATGACAAGACTTTGTTATTCGGTTGATAAGACACACATCAGCGAGGTTCGACTTTCCCTTGGATGTTTTTCTTTCTTAAGAAAAGAAATATTTCCCCTTCTGTATAGCTGATGCATTTAAGTCCAAACTACTGAATATATTTTCTTCAATTTTCATCACAATTATTATGAAACGTAAAGAATATTTTAGTGAGAATTCCGTGACAATGAATTTAAAACATTATTTAATAATAATTCAGTCAGGATACTTTAAAAATTCGTCTTACCGCATTTCAAGAAGGAACTTCTCTTCCACTTTTTCAGCCTGAGTATTTTACTTCAGTTTCTTTTTATTTTTACTGTTATTTAATATAAAGTATTTTGCTCCTTAGTTTTTAGCGTAATTAACTGAATGTAAATTCTATTTACAGTTTTCTAGCATATATTCAGTTTGTTTTTTTTAAAATTGTTAATTTTTTAAAACCCTGTTTATTCTGAAGAGTGCGTCGAATTTTTTTAGTAGAAGTTTCATTATTATTTCCCAATATTTTATTATTTCTTTACTGTTTTTAATTTTTAAATTTGCAATTGAAACGATTTTTGTTCTATAGCATTTTATTCAAAAGTAAGTTTTACATTAAGTATATTAGACATGAAAGTATTTTCTACCCTCACAACACCGGTTTTAACTGTTATCAGCTGGTATTTAATAAGTAAAAAAATAATTATCTTATATTATATACTATTTTTGTAAATTTCAATTTCATGTAAAGAATGTTTTATTTCACTGTCATTTTTCAAATGTTTTTAAGTAAGTTATTAATATATCTGTAACTAATCGATTAATAATCTATTAATATAAATACATAATAAGTTCATGAACTCGCAATTTATGATGCAAAATAAAGCTGCTATAATAAATTCAAAATTAAACAAGATAATTAAATCAGGCATGAAACTATTCTAAAAAATGTATTCATAATCATAGCGAAGATACCGTTGCAACACGAATAATTTTAACGCGATAACGAAATTCTATAAAGTATTGTTGTAAAATATTCTTGCTATGATTTTGAAACAATTATTTAAAATTAGAGAAAAAATGTTTGGAAATAAAAGTTGTGTCATTCAAAATCTTTTTTTAAAATAGAAGAGGTGAATTTGAATTTCTAATGATAATTTATAAAAATAAAATGCCACAGCAATTCCACAACAAAAATCAAGTTACACACACACTATTAAAATACGGAATATGTTTTCAAAAATTATTTTACTCCAATTCCCCCCTCAAAAAAATTTATAAAAATTTTGAAACACATACTAAACACACTCATTGTCAACTTTATATAAATTCTGAATTACACTCGCACAAGAATTGCTCGTTGAGAATATACCGATCTCAATCTTCCGAACATCTTTTTCACTTCGCTAAAATCTTAAGTGCTAGAATCCATTTCGCAGGGTCTAAAAAATAACAGCACACACCGAAAAGAACAGAAACATTTACAGTAAAGCATTGTTTATACGTTTTTCATTTGTACGTCGTATGCATTTATACGTCGTTTAATCATAATCCCGATTAATTCGTACTAATAGTAATGATAAAGTGCTTCGTTTATACGACCCAAAACTTCGGTTATACGTCGTTTTCCCCCGTTCTAAAATGTGAAAATGTCCTACTTTCTAGTACGTGAAGTGTGATAAAGATATCATGACCACGATATTATTCACAATTGATGAATTCATAGAAGAAAAATTGTCTGTTACTAATTTATGCGGTGATGAAGAATTTTTACCACCTTTCTTTAAAGACGCAATGGACTCCATTGGAAAACTCGAAACTTAATTTTTTTGTCAAAAGAATAATGAAAAAAACATTCATTGAACTAAATTAGATTCATAATGCAGTAGACAATCTGCAAATCAGACGACGGTTGAATATTTTCTTAATTAAACGACTACCTGCATGCACATATATAGTATACATAATACATATGTATAATTTTTTCAAGATATAAAATAATGATATGATTTTTCTCACTTGTATGACAAATTATTAATTTTAAAATTTAAATATTGATTTCCTTACTATGTATTATTACACAAGTAAAATCTTTAAAAAATTTAAAATTAATACTTTTAAATGAATTTTTATTAGTAGGATTAATTTAGTAATGATAAAAGATGTTTAGTAAAATTTCGATTATACGTCTTATCATTTATGCATCGTTTTACGTTAGCCCCTTGAAAGGCGTATAAAAGATGTTTTACTGCAAATAAATTTAAGAAGAATTTTTATTCTTAAATAGTTAGCGATGTTTGATATCAAGAGCACAAGCCAAAGTTCAATAAAAATGATAATGGTGCTGAGTTTGGGTTTTGTATCAGACACCAAAGAACTCTGCATATTTGGAGGGTTCCATTCAAGCTGTTGTAAATAAATGTCACATCTGGAAACACAAAACATTTTGAAACTTTTTATTACCTCAAACCACTTTCTCCTTAGAGATGCGATTTTCAAATATACTCGTAGGTAAGAAATGGGAAACAGTAGATTTCTAATGAATAAAAATTTCATATATATAAATTTTTAAATAATAAAGTGGTGCATCATACAAAATTATTTTTTCTTGCTTAAATTTCTAATTTCTTCTATTTATATAGATATGAAATTAAAAATTCCATTCTTCGCGATAAATGTTTCCACAGAGGAACATAGACATTTAAAACCCCACTTTTAATGTCTCTAGAACTATATTTTCGATAGCAACAGTGTAAGTTCTGTAGCAACAGTAACAGTTTTGCATTTAAATAAAGTGATTAACCCTCTGAGTGGTTCGGTCTTCTTTCTAAAGCGATTCGAAAAGCGAGCGGCTGCAGAACCTTTATCTATTTTAAAAGTGTCTTCCTCCCAACAGAAGATTTTCCCAAAAGCGCAGCAGATCAAGTCTCTTCCCCCCTCTGAATTGTGGACAGTCATCAACCCCCTTGGAGGGGCGGACTAACCGCAAGAATCCGCTCTATTCAGCTTGGAACAAATTCAAACTAGGTTTTACTGCTTTCGGAGATAACACCTGTCGTGTGACAAAATTACACTTTATGTCTTCGAGAGCCTCTTTCTGCATATTGCCCGTGTCCATGACAAAAATAAACACCGTTAGACTAGACAAATGCCAGACTGTTGGGCCAAAAAATTGAAGGCTATATTACTTATTTTTCATGTCGTGAGTTTCTAAAAATATGAACATCATTGAAGTTGCATGAAAGTTGATATTCTTTAGATGTATGTGACTTCAATTTATTTGATGTTTATTAATAGTTGTATTTTAGATATTGGCTGTACTTCATATTATTAGTTGTCTTTTTTATATTCTTGATTTCAATTTATTTTCAGTCTACACGTCAGCATATTAGTCTACGAATGTAAAAATTATTTCCTTAATTTTAACGTTTAACTACAATGCCATTTATATATATTTTACTAATCTCTGATGGCACTATAAAACTTTTCATATTGTTTCTTGATTTAGTATTCGGCAAAAAGTAAAAAATTTAGAGCCGATCACAAATAGAAACGGAGCTTAACTGGCGTAATCCGTTTTGTATGCACATAAACATTTATTATATAGATAGTCACATAATAATCTATATTCAAAAATAGCCAGTAATAATTAATACACATGAAGGATTATAAATAACCTTCTTAACCCCTGAATAATGTTTTAAATAAAACAATATACTTCAAGCCTTTTGTACTGAAACTAGTTATATATGCTTTTTAAGAGGGCGAATTAATAATCCTCAAACTAAAGATTACATTTAGAAAACCAATGCACTAAATGTCGGAAGAAATAGCTTATTCATATAACCTTTATTTAGTACGCAAGAGATTATCTTATATTATAATAAACGGAAATTTAATTCACCTGAAATTTGAAACTTTGATACTATAGTCCAGGTAGAGAATCCAGTCGCGAATTTTTCAAAATTAAATTTAATTCTTTATTTATAATTTTTTTATCGAAAAGTAATGGCATATTGAGTTTCAGGGGCATTAGAGTTTTTTTACCCGACTGAAACGAAAATTGGGCAATTAAGGTTAAAAGACCACATACCAAATTTCATTTATCTAAGTCGTTGCGTTTGGGAATTATAGTGTTCACAAGCATGCGATTACAGAAACCGACCGACAGTCAACGTTTCAAGGGATTTCGTCCAAAATTTAATACGGGCCTACATTCCTAATATTTGAAACTGTGTACCAAATTTTATCTATCTAGCTATTGAGTTTTGAGTTATCGTGTTCATATGAACCCTAACAGACAAATTTCCCGTTTACGGACTTTATCCAAAAATTGATTGATATATACTAATTTTGTATAAAGTCCATATACCAGATTTCGCCTTTCTAGCTTTAACCGTTTTTGAGTTACCGTGTTCACAAACAAAATTCCAAAATTGTGTTCTTCGGACTCAGGGAGGTCTAAAACGTGGAGATTAATCAAAATCTCGTGTTGAAATTTACGATCGACGATTATAATACTTTCTCTTTGTATACTTCGTGTACTATAAAGTAAAAACGATCAAACTTTTTTTCTATCAATTTTACGAAAATGCGCTAGCTACGAAGTAAAGTGTTATTGAATTTTTTTTTCTACAGACAATTTTTTGCAAACTTCGCAAAATCAAAGCATAAGGAGAAAAATTTAACACCTATTCGAAATTAATCAGGTGCCTTTTCACAATTTATAAATGTCTTGGACGTTATCGGCGTGATATTCAAAAACATTTTTGGGCCTTTTCATACCAAATATAAAGGAAATTTAACTAACATAAAACTGACACTTTACTGTTTTTCTTAAAAAATAAAATTATAGATCTAATTCAAATATATCATACAGCTTGGAAAATAAATAAGAGTCTCATTATTATCCATTAAAGTTCAGAATGAAAATAAAAACCTGTATATAAATCAGAATTTTATTTTAAAAAATTATACTTTACAAATCACAGCACACACACAAGATATTGAGATAAAACACACTGTCTAGCATGTGACGGTGGAGTTTGGAAATAATTCAATGCCTGAGACTACTATTATTATTAGAATTACTGTCTTCAAACTCGTTAATAACGTGTCGGGATGCATCATAGGTTTGTAACACATATTAGTGGATTCTTGTCTCATAGCATTTATTAAAATTCAGCTCGCAATTGGCATAAGAGCTACCAAAAGCAATGCAATTCAGGCATTTAGATTTGATCACTTAATGAAGAATGCATATCAGCAAAACTATAACGCTCAAGGAACTAGTGCATAAATACAGTATCATTGAAGTAAGCATTGATATTTTCTTAGAAATGGTTTTGTGTTCTTACATTTTAAAAAAGAAATAAACATTTTCACTGACTATTGAAATAAACTTAAACTGCAGATGTTATCAGACTCTTAATAAGATAACTAAAAGTCTGTTAAGATCACTGAAACGTTAAATTTAGTTGATATTATTTTTTACGTTTCCATGTAAACCAAAATTTTCTCTAACAAAAATACAATATTTTAAAACATAAAAAATAAAATTTCCATCCCTTTTCTTTAACATTTGTTTCAATGTTTGTTCAAAGTGAGCAAAAAATAAATTGAATAATAATTATTTGAAAAAATAATCGTTTTTTTTTTTCGGAATTTATTTCATTTTGATGAATTTAAAAGAAATTCTAAGTAGTGTAATATAGAAAACTCATCTAGAAAAAAAACTGCTAGTTTTAAAAAATCACACCTAAACCTTAAAGTTATTTTTTTTTTCAATTCAATGTTATATAACGAAATAAACAACCCCCTCTTTTCTTATCACCCCCGGCTTCTCAAATTTTTCTATGCTTGAATGGGGTATTGAAAGAGATTGGGCAACAAAATCTATTTTACTTAACAATTCGATTAAAACATTGATGCATTGAAATAAAATCTTATATAACATAAGTGTATTACAGGGAAAACACTTGAAACATAATACAATTTCAATCCAGGCTGACAAATATTAAACCGAACTTATACAGAATCCAAATTCGGACACACACAACTAAAAAAAAAAAATCCAAAACTGACCTTCTTTCTGAAAGAAGACCTCAATGCAGATAGCGTTAAAATGCCCCAAGCCAAAGGGGGTGTGGGGTCTTGGATCCTGTGGTATCTCTAATTTGCAGTAAGTACATTCTTATCAGCACTCATTGTGTCGACCGCTACCCTACCCAGCTAATCAATCAAAATGTCAAACCACGGAAGGGGGAAGAAATTCGGAAAAATACGTTCATCGCGCTTTAGAGACAGTTCACAAGAGACGTAAATATCCGGACTGACCGCTTTCGGCGTGTCTCTGACCACACGTTGAAATGCGTGTTTCCGCTTATGGGATAGTCCAAGGTCGACGTAGAAATACGTGTGAAACGCTCAGAGGGTTAAAATAGTTTCCAGCCTTCCACGAATTAATCGGAGTAAAAATCCTATTTTTATTGGCCTAAAAGACAAGAATATTCATTAAAGATTGCAAAGTAGCAAACAAAATGGCTGGTATGAGCAGCATTGTTGCTCAATGGTAACGTTCTGCGAAAGCTAAACAGGACATCTATAACAAAATCCCTTAGTTAACATTCCAGTCTTCAAACATGAGCATCTCACCACTGCAAATAAAAGTGAAAATCTGAATGAAAAAACATGAAACTGTAACTGGATCAATTAAAATAACAAAAGTTTCTTCTACAAAAATGATCATGTAATTGCCATGTGCAGAAATATAATAGTAATAGTAATTCCCAAAATTGATAAGTAAGGAGTGACAATTCATATTATGACCCTGTTTCAACTTATGTTAATTAAAGTAGCTTTATTTACTTTCATAATGTGCTACTTCAATGCTTTAAGATTGTTATGCTATTAAAAGATTATATTCTTGAATTCCACATCTCTAAAGTATCTATCTAAAAACTTTTCTTAAGAAATGACAATGAAATAAAACACTCTTGAAATGAATTTCCAAATAACTATTGAACTATAGATCCTATAATAGCTTTGTTTACCATGAACACATAACAGCAAACAACTGCTATGTTCAAATATACTTCAATATTAATGACATTCTGAATCAAATTCTCAAAACGAAAACCATTTAAAAATATCGCAATATTTCGTCCTACTATCTACAATGTATTTAAAAACGTTTATTTGAGCATTTACAACAACTATTTAAATTGGCACAGAATTGGATTTTATGCTGATAAATGCATTGTCATTGAATACTTTTTACAACAGATACACAATAATGATGTAAAATATGGTTAAAATCGAATATAGTATATTGATATCTAAATTATTTATAGAATTTTGTGACAAATATTTTATTATTCAGTTACACGGACCTCTTTACGTTGAACCCGTAGGAATGGACAACTACAAAAATTCCAAAGGAATACTGTACAAGGAAATATATATTAGAATCATCCTTAAAATAATCCTGCACCTCTTTTCTGCGTCATTATTGAACAAGCAAATAGGATAATTGATTAGAAAATTACTTCAGCTTTCAAAAATGAAACAGAGACACGAAATTAAATGTTTGTTTAAACAATGAAGACGGTTTTTTTTCATGAGAAACTTATTTATGACATCAAAAATTGGTGTTCCTATTGAAAATTTTGAAGCTAGTGCAATTATAACTCAGATTACCCCTTATGAAATTTTTAACCATAGAATAATTTAGTATAAGTTATTTCCTAAAGGTCGGTAACTTTTTTCTAATGCCCAATGAACGATCGCAGAATAATGCTGGGTGGCTCCTTTTTATTCCGCGACTGAAATTTTTCACTTGAAACTAAAGAGAAAGACGTCATTTACCGCGGAAAGGCGGGAATTAAAGTGTCTAGCTGTCTGAGTAGCCACTAGCGCAGTGCGATCGTTTATAACACTCCAGAGTGAGACCCTGATACTCCTACTTTTTAGTTGTAAGTAAACGTCACATTTGTCCAGTATTCGTACTACGCTTTAGCTTTTTTTCATTTTTTCAAACCACCATCTCTGCAGAGCAGAGGTTTTCATAGAAAGACGGAAACTGCCTTTTCAGAAGTAAGTGTTTCTAAGTGAATATAAAGTTTATATAGAAAAATATTTTAAAAATAAACTGGTACATATTTAAAAATTATTCATTCTTTCTTAAATTATGCATTTCTTCTGTTTGTATAGAAATATAATTCAAAATCGTTTTCCTCGTGATAAGTCTTTCCGTTGTGGCGGAAATTTAAAACCTTACTTATCTAAAACTACATTTTTAACAACAACGAAATCAATTGATTTCTAAAATTTATACTATTTGTAATAAAGAATTATAAAATGTATTAAATATTAAAAAGCGGAAAATAATGAAAATAAAAAATTTTGTAACCCACTCTTTTATCAGTATACTAAAATAAAGAATATATTTTTTTATAAAAAAAATATGAACTTCAAATAAAGACACTGAAAACAATTCAATAAGGTCATTAAACCCAACTGGATGTCTTTAGAAAATCTAATCATAAGAAAATTCCTATAATATTGATAAAAATTATTGATATAATTTAAATGTGATAAAAATCCCAGTTTAATTATAGTATTACTACCAGTGGACTCACGCTTTTACGAATTCGTTTTGACGTGATAATATTTGATTTAAAGAAATTATTTTCAAAGTTTATACACACTAAAAAAACATTTCTTCTAAATGCTTTTTTACCTTGAGAAATGCTTGCAGTACTACATTACCTTAAGAAATACTTTCAGTACTACAGGATTACACTGGAAGTAGTTTAGTTATAAGCGCACACTGAAAGATTCAAAGTCTTCAAAACGAGATTAGTTTAGCTTAATTGTGTTTAACTCCCGTTTTTGAAGGTAAACTAGGGCTATTTTAGACAGATCTTGCAATTTAAGCACCGCCCAAATGACAAGGAGACACCTGAGCCGCCTTTCTCCTTTATAAAAGTTAACATCCCACCAGCAGGATGATATTTGGTCTGCGACGAATATCCTTCCGCTCCAACGTCTCATATACAAGGCCTTTCTGTCAGGGAATCGGGTCTCAAATCCTCGACCCACCAGTCCGGAAGCGTAACCTCTGCCACAAGGCCACCTAAAATGTACTGCCTTTTTCCACCTTAAACTAAGGAAAAGACACCATTTACATAAGAATTTCAGTTCCTCAAAACTTAATATTGTTCAGAAAAATAAATGTTTTCCCTACCTTTGGTGCAGAATACCCGGCCGGAAAACGTAATTAGTTAATGAAATCACACAACACGTACTTAGAGTAAAATTTACTTAGACAAGAAGATTAGCGGTTTGGTTCATTTGTAAATTAACTTTTGACTCAACAGGGCCGAAAAATATACCGTGTGCTGAGGATTACAGTACCATATATATGAGGGGATATGAACATCTTGAGCCATTCCAATAATCACCATTATGGACTGTATCAATGTTCCCTCGTATCAATCTACCCCAACTCCCCCTATATAAAAATAAAAAGTGAATTATTAAAAGTTTGGATTGACTCAATTGGCGTCTGCCAATTGTGCGTTCATTAAATCTGATTAATAAAATATGCTTTCATTATGTATGTATGTGGATGATTTAGTAATTTTTGTGATAATTATTGCCTGCATCAAGATATTATAAATAACATTAAGTGTATTTGAAATGCATGAAAACAAAACCTCTAAGTTTTTTGAAATGCATATTGTAAAACATAAGAACGGAATTAGTTTGTCAGTCTGAATATATGGAATCATTATTGGTTAAGCATAAAATAGATAAATGCAAAAGTTCTAAAACTCCAATTATAAGAGGGGAAGATAAGAGTTTCCCGCTTACAAATGAAGTGATGGACATTATTATGTTTCAGGAATTAATTGGTGAGCTGTTATATTTAACTAATGAACGCGACCAGATATATCATTTGTAACATCTTATTTGTCACAATTTAATTATAAATCCAAAAAAGACATTAAAGTTGACCAAAAGTGTTTTAAGATATTTGATGGGCAAGAAGATAAAAAAAATTGTTTTATGATAACAAATTTGGTTTCGTGAATGCTAGTAGTGTCTGATGCTACTAGGGGAAATGCAAAAAACGGTAAATCATTTTCTGGTGGTGTAATTTTATTAGATAATTCATTAATTTTATGGAAATATCATAAGTAAAAAAGTGTTAGTTTCTCAAAATGTAAAAGAGAATTTGAGATTTCTGAAATTTATTAAGACATTATTTGGATTATAAATTCATTATCTGAGCTAAAATTCAAACAATTTACAAATGGTGCTGCAATCTTAACTTCAGATATCAAGCAGCAATTCAGTGGATTAAAGGTACTCAGGCTTCGAATAAATCAAGACATAAGATGAACTTGCGTTTTCATTTTGTGAAGGATTAATTATACATTCAAGCTTGAATTTTTAATTGCTGATCTTCTAACAAAAGCTGTAAACGAAGAGAAGTTAAAATATACTGTGGAAAATATTTCATTAATCTCTTAATTTAAAATGCATATTTATGTGTTCTGTATGTTTTGTGTATTTGTAATATTTGTATTTCTGAAAAATGTATCACTCGCATGAGGGGTATGTTGGATTGAAACGAGCGAACTAATTTTTAACGCGCATGAATATCTGTGTGACTCAGCGCTTTCCGCTTCATCCTAATTCATTTCCTTCCTCCAGATGGCAACCATGATAATTGCTGCATGCTTAGTTGTATAATGCTGTGAGCATATATTCGTATTTTTTTATGTTAATAAATGTCCTATGCTTAAGATCTACGAGAAAGTGATTTTTATAGAAGAAACAACACATCAAATTAATATCTGAGATTAGAAAATTATTGGTTATCATACTATAAAAAATTTCGATTTGACGCTTTTGAGAAAGAAATTTGAAGGAGATTCATACATCTAGTCCAAAATGTTGTGGCATGAAACTTTCCTAAAATGTCTTCTGTTTATTATAGCAACCATATGGTAGAAACACGCTTAAGTCTGAACGCTAATAAAGAAATTATATAGAGTATTGTTGTAAAATGCACTTATAATAAGATTTTGAAACATTTATTTAGATTAGAAAAAAAACTACTTAGAAATAAAAGTGGTTTGAATCAAAATCTTTTTTTAAATTTCGAAATGGTTAATTTCAATTTTGATTTGTAATGATAATTTATAAAAATAAAATACCACAGCAATTCAACAACAAGGAAGCAGTTACATACATTTATTGAAAAACGGAATATGATTTTTAAAAAATTTTTGATATAATTTTCCCCAAAAAAAATCTTAAAATTTTTTTAGATACATACTGGACACACTCATTC